>JAEMWC010000063.1:1037500-1155000 GCA_016490735.1 Pachyseris speciosa
GTTCTTGTCCAAACTCGAAAGGCCATATTTGGTAAAAATGCTACGTTTCTTGCATTTATTGGATATCCAAATTTAAAGGGCATTCCATTTCGTGCTCACAACTAACAGTTAAGGCAATATTCGTGCGATTGAGAAAGTTGCAATGTTTTGAAGCATGGGAGTTTTTTACGGCCGGTTTTGGCCGGCACGGGTGCCAATGGGTTAATTAAGGCCCTGTTTATATGGATAAAAGTTGTCCCGGGTAGAAGGGTCACCCTCCTAGGTGAGTCAACTTTACCAAGCGTTTATATGAGAAAAAATTGACCCTTTTGCCCGAGCCAGCAGCACTCGAGAATGCTCTGATTGTCTCACCTTGACCCAAGTTGACCCGGCTAGGCGAGCCAAAGTGTTTATATGGAGAAAGTTGGCTCGGCTAGGCAAGCCAAAGTGTTTATATGGAGAAAAGTTGGCTCGGCTAGGAGGGTGACCCTACCATCGAAAGAGGGTGACCCGGCTAGGAGGGTCACCCTTCTAGCCGAACCAACTTTTTGTTTCTCATGTAAACGGTTCGCTAAGTTTTGTAAGGAAATGTATGAAAAGTTGGCTCGCCCAGGGTAGCTCGGGTAGGTGGGTGACCCTTCTACCCGGGACAACTTTTCTCCATATAAACGGGGCCTAAGTTGGTCATAGCACAATATTGCATCAAAAATAAACTATTAACTATCAAATTCTTTCCTTCACGTTGTCCTTGAATTCTAGTATCAAGTTCTTGTTTTTTATATAACACATAATTACTCATAATGCATAACTTAATTATTTATCTTGTTGAAGTAAGAAGTTTTAAAAACAAAATGCAAAAACAACATGCAAAGCCTCACCAACTCTCCAAGCTCGCTGACACATGAATAAGTCGCCTCTGCTTGAATGAAAAGTTGGGCCAGTGTCATTTTCTCCGATCTAAAGAGGGAAGCCATCTTGACGAGGAAACAAAAGTGTATTTTGTCACCGAAACTTGCTAAATGTCAGCAAAAATTTCTCATCACACCTGTCTCACATGATCGGCTGGAAATGTTTATATTGTGCTAGCTTCACCCAGTCTCCCTTCCTTTATGGCGCGAATTTATTACGTCATCGGCGTGAGGTCCTTCGGCCCCGGGCTTCTCTCAATCCATAGCAGTCACGTCTGTGTTTTTGTTTTGATCGTTTCCTGGCGAACAAAATTAATTCGCCAGCGGAGGGTCAGTTGTAAGACGGTATATATTACATAAATGTACTTTTTGTGAAACAGGTGTTCGTGCAAATCTTCAAGATCGAGGCAGTAAAACTTCTCTACGCTGCGCTTTTGTTTTACGCACTGTCAGAAAGCAGCAGAAAGTTAAGAACATCGATGTGAAGATTCGCCTTCTACGCTGAACGAGAACTTTAACGGATATTGCCAGGAGCCAATCATTCGCTCTTGGCTCTCATTATGGATGGAAGACTGTGTTTTTGCTGCTGTTGAGGAGTCGTCGCACTGCTAACACGAAAGTTCTGTTTATTGCTCCAGTGAAATTGAAATTTTAGTCACGGAGATAACAAACAAGCATTGACGAAAGAAGCGATGAGTCGACAAAAAGCATGAAATCTATCACGCAATGGGACAGGACCTTGCTAAACAAGTTCAGCCGACAACAAACCATGTGGAAGTAAACATTTCTATGGTCCATGTACCACAACCAAAGGATCTGTACAAGAAGAGTCCATTAAACAGATGTGAGTAATTTAATTTACACGCTTCGATGTTCTGCGTGTATCCAGTTAAGTTTTTCGTATATAAGTTTTTTCGTACACTTCAAGACAGCGTTTTATAAAAGTTTGAAATATTTGTCATTTGAACCTCTTGCGTGTAAATTTATACTTTTTCACTCATGTAAATGACAGAGTGGAAAATTTTCACCGTACACTGTATTCACTAATGTGCAACTTTGAGGAAAGTTATCAAACATTTCCCACATTAATAATTTTATGTTTTGAAGGTTAATATAAGCTTAAGTTGTACATATTTAGTTTATACATAGCCTTTTTAATAATTTATTTGATTTAATGAACTTACTGATTCAGTTAGCTTACTCAGCATACAGTTGCATTATATTCTACTGGAATAATCTAAAGAAAACTGGAGGTTGGTCACACTTACTTTTTCAGAGATAATTAGGCAAGAATGATAACATTGTAGAAAGCTTTTTGAAAAATAATTTATGGGATGATGTATTGGGATTTTTTCCCAAATTAAGAGTTAATTATCCCAGGGAAATGTTGTTGTTGGATCACAGTAGACCTTTATTAAAGATATGCTTTTGATGCATAACTTTGTAATTATTAACCTGCAAGAAATATTTATATTTTACAAAGCACCAGCGAATAAGAAACCTTAGTTTTTTGGGCAACCCCGAGATGTGCAAGAAGCATGTGCAGTAACATAGGAGCCACCGTCCATAAGTAGAATAATTAACCATTCTTACTCTTTTAAACTCTCAGACAAATTTCCAGTAAATATTTTTTTTATAATTTGTTATCATTTATCTATCTGTAAAGATGTTTCTCTAGCCGGCAACCTGCGAAAATCACCACCTACTTTGTGAGAATTTACCTCTTACTGCTGCCTAGTTTGTCCATATTTTCACTCAAATTATTAAAAAATTGATCAGGTTGCTGGCTAGTTTAGTTAGCTCAGATGGCTAATTCAAAACTTTAATATTGAAAATCCTGCACACATATTGACATTATGCACTTTGAAATTTCACTCACTTTGGTGCATATTTCCATTCAAATTCTTTCCATTTAATACGTCAGTGGAAAGCAATAAACAATTTTACTTGACCCTTTATGCCCCATAGTCAGCATACAAATTCTCCTATAACAGCATTCTATACATGTTGTTGTAGGTTTAGTTGGCAGGAGGGATTTATTGGAGATCATTTTTTAAAGACATGTTTGTTTTGGTGACCTTTTGTCCTATTCTCTATGTCTCACTATTGTGACAAGAAATTTGATTCTCATAACTCTTGGTAGTGAGGGTTAAATATGAAGTCAAACTGATCATTGAAAAAGGAGTATTCTGAATGGTCCTCTGAGATGTCTAAATTTTACTGTATGGATGGATTTTAAATTTTACAATTAAGGAGAAAACCTTAAGATTCCCCTTTTACAGAAAAGAAGACAAACAAGACCATGACTGTTTTTATATTTCAGTCAAACAAGCTTATTAAGTGTTGCATGTTCATTATTTGGTCATTATCAGAGAATAGGTATGACTTGTGTAAGGTGATGGAAGATGTTGTTGTGCAAATCTTTTCTTGTGACTTGCATGTGACATCTGGGTCCATCAAAGTCCAAGGTTTAATTTAACACCATTGGCAAAAGGGAAGTCACAAAACTACCACAAGTTGTTAAAGATTTTTAAAAAGATTTTACTTTGTGGAAAACATTGTATTGAAAATTATTTTAAAAAATGTAAAAAATGTAAAATATAAAAATGTAAAAAATGTAAAATATAAATGAATGTAAAATATATATGTATATATAAAGATTATATTACCACTCTTGAAATACTATTTTACAAAAATATGGAAAATTTAACCTTTACTGTCATATCAAAGGGTACTAATCTTAAGTAATTGTGAGAAATTGGCGAGTAAAATTTGCTTACTGGTGAGTTTATGTTGTTGCCAAAAATATTATGCTTTTAATGACTGTGTAGTGTTTTGTTACTAGTTTCAGAGAGTGAAGTTCAAAACATGGTGAATGTCTACAAGAAATTAGCTGCTCTTTCTCCAAGAGACAAGTATATTGACAGGAACACATTGTAAGAGGCAAATATTTTTTCAAAGGTGATAGGAAAAATTATGTGCTGTATATCTATTGATGTTATTACAGTTAGAAGAAGAGTGACTTCTCTCCAGACGGTATTGTATTCACACCCCTTACCAGAGCTATCACTAATTATTGAGGTATGTGGGTATTATGGTTAAAAATAGCATGGGATTTCAGCTGTTGTGGCAGGGTGTTCATTAGGCATCGGAGATCGGAGAATACTCCGGCTACTACGCAGAATTCTCCTGCTGAATTTCACTTGCTCCCTGAAAGAGCTTTGTCCTTTCATAATAATAATTATTATCAAAGCTACTACAAAGTTACTACAATTCTTAATGAAAACCCTGTTGTGGCATTCTCTATAATATGCTGGTTTTCTATCAGAGTAGCCATTGATCTAACCCTAAATATCTGGGGAAATCTCCCCAGTTCCCAGCTCCTAATGACAGCCTTGCCTTTCTCTAGTAATGTTGAAGAAAATGTTAAAGCTCTGTCTATGAGTCAGTTTAAAAAGGTTCTAAAAAACAAACTTCTTAATGATTATTGAGACATCTTTTTCTCACATGCTATTTTCTTTGCTTCCAATCAATAATCTTACTTATGAATATGATGTACATTATATAATTATTTTCTAATACTGTGGGTGTTTTTGTGTGTGTGTTTTGTGTTTATGCCTGTGTCTGTTTTTCTGTGTGTGTAGTGTATGTTCTTTGTGTGTTTTGCTCTATTTCTTGAGTGTATTGTACCTCTGATCCATTTCACTAATTCATTTTTATATCCTGGAATTATTAGCCTTCAGGCATTTTAAACTCTTAATAGTTATTTCTGAAGGTCCGTACCTTTTCTTATCTATTAACTTATATAATTTTGTATCAAAGAAAATTCAAGATACAATAAAGATGTTGTTGTTGTTGGATCCTAGTAGTGTAAGTTGTGAAGTAATACAATCCTCAGCCCTGTCAAAATGTACTGGCAGCCAGCAAATTTGCCGCCTACAGTGAATTACTTGCCTCTTACACTCAGTACTTCACACTTGTACTTCACTGTGAGTTCTCTAGCAGGCACAGGTCGCTGGCAGTTTCTGCCCACTACTACAGCTATGCTGCCCACTCCTACATTTAACATTTTGACAGGGCCGAATCCTATAACATTTCTAGACAGTTATTAAAATATTAATAATTTATTAAACAGTAAAAGTAAACCATATTGTCTTGTGTCCAGTTTCTGAGCTTTCAATTTGATTGACCATAATATATTGATTAAATGACTGCCATGTCTTTTCAGCCTGCACTACTTTCCATTGGATGGGGTTCTGGCAGAGAGGCTGTTTGCGGCCTTTGACAAGGACAGAAATGGACGTATAGATTGCAATGAGTTTCTAGGTATACAAACTATTAAATGCTCTGCTGTTATGTTGTTTTTAGACCTTGATATTCTCTTGGTTTCCTTTCTGTGGCAGTTCAAGATTCTAGTTGCTCAGAGGTTAAAATTAAGATGTATCACCACTGCTTTAATAAATGTTAAAAGCTGCATATTGGGGAGTATGTGCTGTAGCCATGTGACACAACATTAATTTTAGAGGAGTTTATACTCTTCCTCTCCAGATGGGATGCTTGTCCACCCACAGTTTGTTCGGCACATGCTGTTGCAAAATGAGGCCAGGAGAATGACATTATAGATATTTTATTGTATAAATTCAGCTAGACATTTTTAAATTGGATTGAAAATCAATTTCTTTTGTCTCCTAGCCCTAATTATTCATAATTGTGGCTGCTCCTAAGACAAAGAGAATTGAGATTCAACCTAGGTTAAAAATGTTTTTCCTGAATTTAATTTTTACCTGCAACATATTTTGTATGTACAACATATTCAAACAACCATATAATTTTCACAAGTTGGACGTTGTTGAGACTGTTAAATAATATCACATAACAAATTTAACCCTTTCACCACCAAAGGCCGGCTCCCCTTTGACGAGTAAAATCGTCTGGCGTTAGACGGAGTAAAATCTATAAAGTCCCCTTGGTGGTGAAAGGGTTAAGGAGATAGTTTTTAACCCTTTCACCACCAAAGGACTCCCCTTTGATGAGTAAAATCGTCTGGCGTTAGACGGAGTAAAATCTATAAAGTTCCCCTTGGTGGTGAAAGGGTTAAGCCTCACTCAGTGGATTAATCTGAATTTGAATAACAATGTTATTGAACATGACTGCCATTCCATAGGGGGCCTTGCTTTGTGCTTGAGAGGGTCAACTGAAGAAAGAGGGCAGATCATTTTTGACATGGTAATTTTATATGTGTTGTTAAAATGTTGCAAAATGCAGTCACACTAATGCACCTATCAATGTTAAGCTATCAGTGGGTGTGTGTGTGGGGAAGGGGCGTGGAGACAGGAGTGTAGGACAGGGATTCAATCATCATTGTTTGCCTATATGGTAGGCAGGGCTTCTTTGTATGGTTGAGTGGAGTGATTTGCCTGCTGTAGGGAGTTTGGATCTTGTGCAGGGGTTTCATTAGAAACCGGCAACCGGCAAAAATCGCCGCCTACTTTGTCAGAATTTACCTCTTACTGCTGCATACTTTGTCTGTATTTTCACTCAAATTATTAAAACAATTCATCAGGTTGCCACCTGCTTTATTGAAACCCCTGCTTCTGTACTTAAGGCACTCTTCGTCCACATATCAACCAATACTGTCAGCCAAGTGTTCGACCACAGAAAATAAACATTCCAACCTGTACAAACAGCTACTGTATAGTGTGCTCAGTTCAAGTTGAACTGTATGGCTGTCAGAGCAGATATAATAATATGTTCATAATTTACTTCAATCAGCACTGTTTGTTTAATTTGCAAATTGTTTTATTTATGCCCCAAATAATTAGTTCTTAACACTGTACTCTCCTTTTTCTCCTCATGTTTCTGACTTCACTTATGCTGCAACAGTTCAACCTTGATGGTGGGTCAAAATCATTCATATTTTGTTACGTCATGGTTTTTCGTCATGGTCTTTTATAAGTTACAGTGCTTTTTCCCTAATATACATGCAAAATGTTGATCATACTTTTCAGGTACTGAAGGAGTCAGTATTTCTGAGATAACCATTATGTTGACGTCTTTGTTATCTGCAGCAGCAAGGTAATTAAATGTTGTGTATGGTATTTCAGCTCTGAACAAAGACATTGAAATTTGCCACAAATGCCAGTATGGCACTGGTCAGTGCAGCAGCCATCACTAAAGGCTGTATTCTATAACAGCAACTGGTAAGGGTGAATGCACTTGATGGCAGCTATAATCTGAGTGGTAGAGCATTGAAGTAGGTTTGTCTCCTGTTGTGAATACTTGGATTTCCTATTCCTGGCTTCACTGGCAGAAAACAGACCTCGTTTATTTACTAGTCACTCATTGGTGTGAATAATATGTCGTAGGTAATCTGGCTGTGTTTGTTTAGTTTGTTTACTGTTGCATCAAACCTGAGAGTGATAGAACTCAACCAAAAATGAAGGAAAGACTTATCACAAACCTTTGTTGGATTGTTACCTTGGTTTTGAATGTTTGGTCTTACTAGTGCACATAGAACTTGCAAGTAACTCAGTGAAAAGTAGCTACCAAGTTTGAAAGTTAAGATTTTTATTGAAGATGGAAAGATGTTTCCTTAAACATACACTGACATAGACACCCGTATTGATGAAAATAAAAAAAGGTATCATATCAAATTATCTCTTTCTCTTCCTAGTTATCTCTCTGTACTCCACATATGCATGTTTGTAACACTGCTTTTATATATTTATATTTGATTTTCTTGTATATTTATACTATATATGTGTATCAGTGACAAATAATGTTCCATAAATGTATGTATCTAGCGTCCCCACACTTATCACATGGAAAAATGTATGTGATCTCTCTTTCTTTGATTAATAAAGTTATTTGTGGTTTGTTGTTGTTTAACTTGTGTAGAATTGTCCACGTCCGGGAAACCAACTCTCAAGGTTTGTATTATTAATTAACTAACAACTCATACCATGTTTAAGGCATGACCACAATCAGGCTCATTTTAACCCCTGTAGTGAATTTGGTGGCGTGTTTCCCTAATGTTCCACCATACCTACCAGAGAGAAGTTAAAAAGAGTATTGTACTGTACAATCTTTAACGTAATAAGCAGCGTGAAAGTTGTAGTTGTGTTTTAATTTAGCTACTCAAAGTAAAACCAGTATGTTTTTCTTGTGTCTCTTCTTTATCGCTTCATGTTGTCATCTCATAAAAATATTGTTCCAAATGTAGTGTTTCTCCTCCTATACCTTAAGCGAATGATACACGGTTCATTTTTTGAACATTGTTGCGCCAACTTGTTGAACGGAATTATTAAAGAGCCAAGCTCTATTTTCGTTCAACAACCAGTTCAACAGCTTTCAACATGTTGAACGGCACATTTCAACGTTGAACATCACATGATACATTGTTCAACATTTGTTGAACAGCAGCTGCAACATTTGTTGCTCAACAAATGTTGAACCTTGTATCATTCGCTTTACAAGTCTTTCACAAGAATAAAAATTGGAAGACAAAATTTTTAGCTCGTTGTTTGTGCAATTCAATAATTCTCATTTTACTATGCACGTTTGTCTTTGGGCCATCAAAAGTGTTCGTCTTTCTTACCTTCTTTGCTAAAATAGTAAAATATTTCATACGCACGGAGACAATAATCTGTAGCTTGCGAAAGTTTTCAGGCTGTTCGCAAGCTTTCGTAAAATCAGATAAAATGTCATAAATTATTTGGTTCCAGGGTGAAATATTTACAAATACAAGAGCAACTTAATATTACAACGATGAGTAGCGTTATAAAACTGAAGTGCTCAAGACTCCTCATCCTTTTGAACTAATCGACGTCGTTAATAGGGTAGTAGGGAGCTTAAGCAACGACGACGGTAACGGCAACGAAAACGTCATTTCAAAATGTAACTTCTCGTTATTGTAACTCTTTCGCGATTTTTCCAACCTGTTTAACTTGTAATATGCTGGCGACTTATCCTGGAGCTAAATTAGTAAAAACGGCATTGAAGTTGGGAAAAAGAAAGAAGAGTTCACCGGCAAGCGCTCACGTTCTCTACAAAACCTAAAATTTGGTCATTTCACGTTGTTGTTTTGCAGAGGACGGCAAAGAAATGTACCAAAATGTAAAACGCACGGCTAAACTACAGAATACAGGGCCAATTTTGTACCGGCTCAGTGGCTCGCCAGTCAAACGGCTCGCCAGTCAACAAAGAAACTCCCCTATATGGGCTATATAGGTACGTGCCGCGGAATAGGGTATGGTTTTTGGAGGTTCTCGATCCTTAAATAGGGTATCCTTTTCGGCTATGTTGGCATAGTGTTCCCGTGTGATCCTTAGATAGGGTGCCTAAATTTGTATCAGCAAAAATAGCAGGGTGTAAACACCCAGTTAAGCGGAAAAACAAATGATCTGTCAAAGTTAAAGTATTGCCAAAGCGATTTTAAAAAGATTGTGTTTTTGAGTTGACCTGTTCAAGCTATTTTGAGTTTTTGTTCTTCACTTGCATAGGGTGTCATTTTTCGGATTTGGGCCTTAAATAGGGTTTCAATTTTCGTTGGATTGTTCCTTAAATAGGGTCAGGGTTTAAGACCCTTCGCGGCACACACCTATCCGGACTTTATGGGAGTACCCCCCGGGCGAGCCGCCGAGCCATCGAGCAACTCTCCAGTATATCTACCTCGTTCTTAAAGCACTAAAGTGACTGCCGAGCCGTCGAGCTACGAGCCACACTCTAATATATCTACTCCGTTCTTAAAGCACTTAAGTGACTGCCGAGCCGTCGAGCCACCGAGCCACTCTCCAGTATATCTACCTCGTTCTTAAAGCACTAAAGCGACTGCCGAGCCGTCGAGCCACCGAGCCACTCTCTAGTATATCTACTTCGTTCTTAAAGCACTTAAGTGACTGCCGAGCCGTTGCTCCAAACGCACGTGCAGAGCCATTGTTTTTGCTCATTAAGCCTATTGTTTTGTGGCGTTCTCGTTGCCGTCGCCGTCGTCGTTGCTTAAGCTCTCTAGTATCGAAAATGAAGCACTCGAAAACGAAGCACGAAGCACCCAAAAACTCGAAAACGAAGCACTCTAGGTCGAAAACAAAGCACCCTAAGTCGAAAACGAAGCACCCTGGGTCGAAAACGAAGCACTTCATCATCATCATCATCATCTTCATCATGACTTTATTTTTGTGTCAAAATAAAGTACTTAGCCGAGGGTAAAAAAAAATCCCTCTACTAATTGGGGATTGGGATTGGTCGAAAACGAAATATTCGGTTTTTAAGGCCGACTTAGGGTTTTGTTTTATTGCCAAGACGAACCTGATTTGGACCGTGCCCTTAACTCGGAGATAAGTAAGCAAGACAGCCCCTACATGTAATCAAGCGTTCCTAATCATCCCTTCGGTATGGAAACAGTGGTAAGCTCCCTTGCGGAGGATGTCTGGAAAACTCAGACCTAGAAAACTCAGACCTCAGACCCCCTCAGGGGGTCTGAGTTTTCCAGAATTGGGGGTCTGAGTTTTCAAGGTCTTGTGCTCTAATCAAAGAGCCGATTATAATACAATGTTGTTACCTTACGATAAATGTAGGGTGTAACATTTCAACGTATTAAACGACGAAAACTCATCTTACCCACGTTTATTTTGCTTTTGAAATTGTATAGTTTTGAAGGGGGTATGAGTTTTCCAGATTTTGGGGGGGGGGGTCTGAGTTTTCTAGGTCTGAGGTCTGAGTTTTCTAGGTCTGAGTTTTCTAGACACCCCCCTTGCGGACTTTGTCGCCACTGTCGATAGTTTTGTCTGTGAAGGTTTTGATGGCCCATACGTGTCCAGCACTATATGCAAGCATGGGCTCCTGATGCAAGGAAATCGTGACTGGTCTACAGTAATGATCTTCATGGTATTGACGTTTGCCACCGGAATTAAAAGCAGCCAACATCTTAGCCAGCAATCAACATTATGTGATTCTAATACTGATGATCTCACGCGAGCCTGGGCTGACATAGCCTCCCACGCAGTCGTTTTTAGGGGACTCGTATTTCACCTCCTCCCCACAAACGCCTGCTTACCCGAAGCCAACATTCCTTTCCCGCCGCTTGTCCAATCACATTTTACCTACCAAATTCTGGAAGGTTGACCTTGACCTCAAGACGCTTTTCGGGGGAATAGTTCAACAGCTTGAGCGAGCTCTGATGAGCGTGTGCTCTACGTTCAGAATTCCTGTTTAAAATGCTTATCAACTGACTTCAATTTAACGAATTTGTGAGAGGAAACAGCGATATTCTCATCAATTTGCCCACTAGTTACGATAGTCGCTTATTTACCAAGCTTCGCCTTCAATCTTCGATATCCTCGCCGCTACTCCTGATCGTGTTGTAGCTGTTGTGTCACCTCTCGTGAATTTAATGAAGGGTCAAGTCAGTTATTTAAGACGTATTGGCGTATCGTCGGTTAGTCTGAGTAATTTGGAGGAAGGAGCCTTTGCCATCGGTAGACCACAGCGCACATTGGATCGAGCGAGCGGCGAGGCAGCAAGCTATATAATTTTACCAGCAATGAAGACGTAAAGCTTGTGGGATGTGGCTGGAGTGACAAGGATACTTCACAAATTAATGTGATCAAGTAAGCTGAAGCCACTCAAAAGGCACTAAGGCCACAAGGTAGCGGTATTACCCCTTAAATATTACCCTTAATATTATAATATATATATTTATATTATAATATATAATTATAATTTATATTATATTATTATTATAATTTATATATATATATTAATATATAATATATATATATATTATAATATATATATATATATATATTATAATAAAATATTAATTACCCCTTAAATACATAATTTTACCGTCCGCTTCGCGTGAACTGAAGAAAAAAGTACACGAATTGGCACAGTCTATGCCTCAAGACCGCTTCTCAAGGACGTTTTGAGGTCGTTGTGTGGGCGAATTTCATCTGATTTAATGCAGGACCATGAGAGATCGAGCTTTGTTGTTGTGCCATGTGTGATAATTTCACGTCGGTTTAGTCTACGTTTGATGGACTGATCAATGGTTCAAATTTGTAACTCGGTCGCGTCTAAATTCTTATTCGCTTTTTCAAATTTTAAAGGTCTCTCTAACACATCGTATCACTAAAAAACAAATCGGCTCCAGCGCTTTGATACGTTTACAAATTTATTTATTTATTTATTTATCAAATTCGCGAGTAAGAAGTTAAGATTAACAATTTTACTTGTCATCGATAGCCAGTTGCTCGATTGTGACTGGCTGGGACGCACGCGAGCCAAACAATGGGAAAGGAATGTTTGCTTCGGGTAAGGAGGCGTTAGTGGGGACGAGGTGAAATACGAGTCCCCTAAAAACGACTGCGTGGGAGGCTAGGGCTGACAACCCTATAGTCTGAACATTGGCTGATTTCGGTGAAAGCCGCTCGATCGAATTCCAAACTAATGCCCTCATCAAATCTCAAACCAGCCGAGTAAATCGGGGCACACCGGTGTATATGGCTCCCGAAATCCTTGATGGAACAACATGTTTGCAAGTTGCCACAACTGAGGACTTGAAGAGGGTCGACATTGGGCCTTGGGGATGACTTTGTTTGTACTTTTGAATCCTTGCGTGAAGTATCCCCACACCCAAGAGCTAAAACGTTCCCTAGAGAAGGAGAATCCGCTCATCAAGGACTTGAAAACCTTATGAGGCACAGGGAGCAGAAGAGTCCTATTTGAACGTATTTCCAGTTAAATCGCCGTACAGTTGCAGCGCGAATTGATCTTCTTGGTTAGACTCACCGTACGTACGTGATCAGACAACAAACAAACGATCGCGTTACGCCGCTATAGCTGTCAACGCGGCTGTTGAAATCTTATCCGCAAACAGTAATGACTGTGGGCTTATCACTAGTGGTGACTAACAGTAAAGAAAGAGACAAGGGATGAAAGCGATTTCGGTCAAATTTTGAATCGCCCATAAATCGCTAACATTTGAATGAAAATGCCTCAAACTGCTTCGTTTTCGACCCAGGGTGCTTCGTTTTGGACTTAGGGTGCTCCGTTTTCGACCTAGAGTGCTTCATTTTCGACTTAGGGTGCTTCGTTTTCGAGTTTTGGGGTGCTTCGTTTTCGATACTACCTCGTTAATAGTCCATAAACACAAGCTCTAAAAGGCCGAGCAAGTGAACTCAACTGTGGTTTAACATCACTTGGCGTTTTATCAATTTTCAGGTGCGGCCGATTCCATATCAGAAGTAGACTCCACCATAGAAAGTATCGTCAGTGATGCGTTCAGTCAATGTGACGAGAGTACGGTGAGTGAAAAACGCGGAAAAACACACACAAAACCGCCTCGGCAACAACGCTTATGAAGTCAACTGTGAAGTGGTTTCCAGCACGAAATGACCAACTTCTATAGCTAGTTCGCTTGTAAGAATGAAGACCTTAGATGACAATGAGCTACACCAGATTCAGTGATCAGCGGTTTCAGTGAAAAAATAGGTTTGTGGGGGGTGCTCATTCTCGCAGGCTCATAAAAGGTGGTTGCGGTCCTTGTTATCATGTAAGAAGGCTAGAAGGTTGTTCAAGACGGCAATTCTTTTGTGTTTTCTCAGCTGCTCGTAATGAAAGTTGCGCGCTTAAAGTACTTTGTGATTGACTGGAGCTAATGATTAGCGTGTAAGACTGGGGGGGGGGGGGGGGGGGCGGTTAAGGCTGAAGTTGAGAAAACAAGCTTCATCCAGTAAATGACTTCTAAACCGATTATTTAACGGCTTTGTTGGCGACATCAGACCACATTCGCTGTGAAATGAAGCTAAAAGATGCAACACTAGTGTACGTGTGTTTGGTACTCCTTAGACTCTCTTTACTTCTTTTTCAAGACCGGCATGTTTATTCCGGGGATGAGGGGTAGGGGTAGGGGTAGGGGTAGGGGTAGGGGGTGATGGGTATGGGGTGGGGATAGGGGAAGAGGGTTAGGGGTGGGGGCTCCTTTCTAAGAATGCGTGGCTTGTTACTCCTCAACATGGCGAGACCTGCACTGTTTGAAGTGGCAGAAAATTCTCCATACAAATTGAAAGCGCTCAAGTGGTTGCACTGCTCCATTTGGTGGAAAATTCTCACCGGTATTTCCGTACAAATGAAATCGCCTTAGAATTCGCATTATTAATATTCATTTGAATTCAATTCTAACACTATCTTTGTTGCTAAATTGTTGCGGTTGTATGGGCTATATAGGTATGTGCGGCCCCAAAGGGTATGGTTTTTTTAGCCTTTTTGGTCTGAAATAGGGTATCGATTTTGACCATTTTGGTCTGAAATAGGGTATAGTTTGTGCACTCTAGTCTTCAATTGGGTATGTCTTTTAGAAAAAGCTACTTCATCATTAGGCGATAAGACCATCAACAAAAGCCCTTCTCAAATTATGTTTTCGCCAACCGTTTACGTAAGATAGGTCTGAAATAGGGTACCGAATATTTGTTAAGTCTGAAATAGGGTAGAGAAAATCGCAAATTTTGGTCTGAAATAGGGTGAGGGTTTCAGGAAGCGGGCCGCACACCCCCACCCAATTTTTCTGGGAGTACCCCCCCCCCCCCCCCCCGGGCTCAGAAAGTCCTTTCACTGTGTCATACTATCCCGAGAATGAAATGGAGCGAAATGAAATATGTAGTTTTTGAAATGAAAATCTGCAGTTTACGAAATAAAATCTGTACCGGCTTTGCGAACTGAAAATCTGTAGCACACAACAAGCAATTGCACGCCGAATGTTTACATTTAAAACATCGAAGCAAAAACATCCACTAATTTACATATGGGAACGCAACGCGCATTTTGTTAGCCGAAGTTTTGCGAAATTTATATTTTCGGCTCGAAATGCAGCAACCTAGAACGAAGGCCAAATAAATGAGCTATATTTTTCGGAGGCTGTCGAAGATCCAAAATCGTTTGACCTTGAAAATCATCGGAGGCAGAGAAAATTTGTTTTGACCACAAAATTTGCGGTTCAAAAGCCGCCGCGAGTAGATAAACGGGTGAGAATCTTCTTTTGCCGTGAGAACTGCTGAATATTTGGCGACCGTGCAAACGGATAGATTTTTTTTTGAATGGACAACGCTGGCTTGCCCTGGGTGCCAGATGTGTTTTCTTTCTTTCTTTCTTTTTCGTTTGTAAGAGGGCATCCTAACTGTGCGAACGCATGCAACTTTTTTTGTTGTTTCAACTCACTTCAAGGCTCGGCAGACCTGCACCTTTTCTTTCTTATTATTTCTTTTTTTATTTGCTTGTTATTTATTTATTTATTTATTTATTTATTTATTTATTTATTTATTTATTTATTTATTTATTTATTTATTTATTTATTTATTTATTTATGAAAGACATGTTCGAATGAACAAAACGAAAAGAATAATTTTCGGCCCTTTTTCTAATATCCCTGGCGTGACATCTCCCGTTATCTCTTATCGTGTTATCTGTAAACTTTTTGACATTTAGCAATAATTAATAGACGAGGGTCAAATATCTTCACCAATTTTACACTGATTCTACATTTCGCAATCTACAGAGTTTTCATATCGCATGTTGAACGCACTCTCCTAATCTCTGATAACTTCTAGTATAATGTATGAAGTAACAGTGAAATTAAAACCTTTCACATTTCTAAATGGTAGCCTATGGAACGCCATAACTAGCTGTCTTATGATACTTTTTTTCTGTTATGTTTATAATGAATGAAGTAACAGTGAAATTAAACCTTTCACATTTCTGAATGGTAGCCTAAACTAGCCCACATAAGTACCTTATGGGTACCTATTTTTAGGTGATGTCAATGATGAAATAAGTGTCCTTAGGTTTGGGCGGCAGAAGCTCACTTTGGAAAAGACTGGGATCGAGTGTGCCGCGTGAGGGATTGTGGGATTCTTTTGGGAACAATCCCACAACCACTTGCGCGGCCACTCGCTCCCAATCTTTTCCAAAATCAACTAATTTGCTTTGTCCTGTGTCGCGTGAAGGGTAAAATTTATTTGTGTAAATGTGCTAGAAAGTCAGCATTGTCTCCTTGTTTGATTAATGATGGGTTTTGTCAAGTACCCAACTTTTACAACACAGGAAACAGATAATCTGTTATTCCGGCCTCGAAGTGATCGGGAAATCACGCACAGACAGAGGGTGTGCACAATGTTATGCAACAGAATCGGAAACTACGTGAATAGTTACTTTATCTCGCGTCATCATCTTATATTGCACTTTATTTTTTACTGAAATCAGAATACTCAAGCACTGAGTGCTTCAATTAAACCGAGGAAAAACTGAATGTCAATATCGCTTGGCAAAAAAATATCCAATGCAAGCTGCGGAAGCCTTAACTGGGTATAAAAAAACGCATTCTGTAACCGTTTAATATCAGCCCGCGTTTGGTCTTCATTACTGATAAGAAGGCTCTTGTTTTAACGTTTTGTGGTTTGGGCTAATGACGTCAGAATGCACTGAAAGAAGCTAAAAGAGACGAGTTCTGTTCTCGATATTGGGTCAGGCCATCTGCGATGTCTTGGTTCTCAGCAACAACAATTTCAGATATCATGTTTCAAAAGCAAATTCCTAGATAAAGTCGCAGCGTTTACTGTGTAGTGGAAATAACAGTCATAACACGCACACCGCAAAAACACCATCATAAAGATCTTACGTGATTTCGTCAAGGACAAAGAGTGTGCTCTGGCTGGGCCGGGGAAGACTGTTGCCAGTAAAGTTAGCGTGGGTCGTTATTGACCTCAAGGGGGTACCGTCACACCAATTCTTGATGCAAGTTGGTTCAAATTGCGAGGAAGTACTTTTTATATCACATGAATGGCCCTTCTAGCACGAAGAGATAGATTTCAATTTATTTCTTAGACGGGAAAGAAACTAGTATTATTTAATAGCGATTTTTCCTAGACACACAATGACGGAACTTGAGAAGTTAACCTATTAAGTTGTAATCTATTTCCTCCTCGTCATCCGTGGCCATAGACAGTCGCAAATAGTTTCAATGCACATATTAACTACTTTTTGGGAAAACTGCAAAATGTTTCAAACGTTTCGCTGTTGTAAACACACGTTTGGGTTCAGATCCAAATTGCGCAACAATGCCCCTTCAATACCAACAGGCGTGCGTTTCTCAAAACTCCGGAAAGCATTTCGGGCCCGAGATGTACTTTCCAAGTTGGTTTTCTGTTGATTGGTACTAGCTTTTTGGACAAATGAGCCCAATGTATTTCTTAGTTTTGTAGCGTACTTTCTTGAAAGCCGGGTTACTTAAAATATTAGAAATCGGTAATGAATCTAATGGACGTAAAATACGGTAGTTTTTCGGGCCCGAAACGTTTTCGGAAGTTTTGAGAAGCGAGCACCCCTGGTCCGAAAAGCTGTCGCACGTAGGCCGTGCAATATATGTGTGGATAGTGATTAAAACTGTCAAAAAACTCATCACCTAGATTAGACACGTGTGACCCTCCGGTATAGGGGTCACACGTACTGAGGACATATATGTTCGGATAGTGGTTAAAACTGTCACCACCTAGATTAGACACGTGTGACCCTTAAGTTTAAGGCGAAACCTCACCAGTTATGCGTTCACTTGCGCTGAGTTCGGTACGATATTTCAGCCGAGCACCGCTGCGCCGCTCCACTCTCGATAGAGGTACGGTTTGGGCTGCATCGGTTTCTTGCGGATGACTGGCTCGGAAGAATGTAGTTTTTGTGGATGTACTCGTTTGACCCGAAACCTACCCAAGATGGTTTAAACAACTGAGGGCCGTTTTCTATGGCTTTGCATGGTTTCTATTCACATTACACTGGATCGATTTACCCCAGGCAAGCAACCGCATAACATGTCAACTTAGCCTAACATAAGTTAGGAGGGAGTTATAACTGATGCTGCCTTTTCCAATTACCTCTTACAATTGTTGTAATCATCATTTCGGGGGTTTTTAACCTTGTATACAATTTATTTATTTACTTGCTTACTTATTTAGTAATTATTGTGTTTATTTAAATATTCGTTCATTTATTCCTTTCATTCATTCAGTTAAATTTTAGTTTTAGTTGAGGTCGTCAAGTCATTAGCATGGTTAGCGGGTTACTGCCTCACATATTCGCGCATAAACCATTTACATTTTAATATTGATTTATTTTTACATCTCTCGTTGGTCTAATAACATCTTTGCGTCCTTTTCTTTCCTGGATTTTGTTTCGTTTGAAATTGTGAAAGCACTTAATCATTCATTCGGTGAAATTTTCTCATTTACTACCTCACCTCCCGTTATTCCGTGACTTCTCGTTTTACCTCGTTTGCGTCCGTTTTTGTCAATTTTGAATTATTTGATTGCACTGAATAATCAGTGATGACAGGTTTGCCCGTATAACGGAACATGTCGAAAACTCCACTTTTGTATATTCAACAGCCAGTCAAACCAAATATTGCGCACCTGTATAAACTGTGAAGTTTTTCTGAACATTAGCAATTCAAATGAGTGACCTCATTAGCATTTCTACATTCGGTTCATCCGCTTCTTTATACTCGAAGCGCTTACAAGTTCATACTGTTATATAAGATTAGCGATTATAATTTCGCACAAGGTTTGGCCTGGAGTTTTTCTGAAGGAAGCAAATTACTCGCTCATCAAGGTTTAACACGTGAGTTAGTATATATTCCGTTAAAACGTGGTAGGCTACAGGTGACACTGGTGTCGACGTTCGCCGCTCTTCCATACAGGTTAATAATTTATGATTAATTTATGACCGTGATATCGTAAAATAACAGCGCCAAACGTTACGTCTATCGTTTTAGTCTAAAATCGAAACCTGGAGGAACGTCATGCGGTCTTTACTTTTGAGTTTGTGGATAAATTTTGAAAGTGTGACCTGTCGAATGACCCTTGCCGTTGTTATATTCTCACTCATTGATGTTTTTTGTTATAATTTTTTGACAGCATGAAATTAGTAAGTGCTTTGTTTTTTTCGTCCTGAACTGGATCGCTGTTTGTTAAAAATCTGTTGAATTTTGTTCCAGTTTAGTCGCGGTTCAGTTATTCTTACTGTCATTAATTCCGAATGCGACCGCTGCTTATCTGCGGAAATAATGTCTATTTCCACACGTGGATAACGATTTGTTCCGGCGAATTTCCTTTTCCTCTTCAGAAGGCATCCATTGTTGATGTGTGATTGTGTCAACGGAGAAGATAAGATACGAGATCCAAGGACAGTGATCGAGTCCAAGATTCAGAATAAATGGCAAATATTGTTAATTGAGTTTCATGTACGTACGAAGGAACAATGTTACCATAGAAGAATTTTTAATTAATCAACGTCCCTTGAGGGGTCGATACATTTGATAACATCAAGGAATAATGTGATGATGTGCATTAACATTCTAACGAGAAAAACAGCAGAAATTGTTAACACCAAACGTCACATTTAAACGCAAATCGCGTTCAGGGTCAGAAATTTCCTGCAACTATGTATAAGGGGGGGAACGTTTCAAGTGTTGGTTTCATAACTTACCATAGTAAAACGTTTGAGTAAGGAGTGAAATTTTTTGTTTAAGGATGGGTTTCATTTAAGGCTCATTTGGAATCAGATTAGACCGAAATGTGACAATAGCAGTAGCGACACAGTGATTGTTGTTGAGAGCAGATCTTTACCCCATGTTGGACCCCAGTTATATCCCATTTTGTTTGCGAAAATGCTCGCCTTCATGGCGGCTTCTTCCAATGAAAAGCAAAGACAATACTTGAAGGTACTGCTGTTAGAGCACACATAACCGTTGTGCCGTATGGTCTGTCTGCCGTTCGTCCGTCTATCCGTCTGTCTGGTGTTTCTTTCGTCTGTCTGTCATTCGGTCGGTCTGTTTATAAGGTGTTCCTTTGACACCTCGGAATTCACTCTTACAGCCGTAAGTTTGAGTCCCTCTCTTCTTTTTAACTAGTGTTTCTTTGTATGGTCTGTCTGATCGTTTGCTGTCTGTCTATTCGTAAATTCGCCCCTGTATTGTCTGTTTATAGCTAACATCGTGCCTGACATCTTTTCTTAGAATGGTAAGCTAACCAAGGAAGAGTTTGTCAGCTGGATGAGAAGACACCCTCTCATTCTGGACTCCGTATTCCAGCATTCCAGTATAAAAGACAAGGAATTCAACAAAGGGTTTCAGGTGAGTGGCGTGAGAAGAAACTTTGAAGGTTTTGTTATATCTGTGGAACAGTTTTTGAACTTTTTAATTTCATAAATCAGTTGCCAGCATAAAAACTAGTCGTGTGCAACATTGCCGACAATCAAAAGTTCTTCGTGGCCGTAATGCTCTGGAACTCTCCTTGCAAGATTTCAAAAGAGTCTGGTTTTGTTCAATGATTTACGAAAAGGTTGATCCGAACCGCGCAAAGCGCCAAATCGCGAGGCCTCAACTGCCCAAGACGTGTTATTTCCAACAACTGAATGAAGACAATCTGTGTAAAACAACGGCAAAGCCGTAACTGTTTTGTTTTTTCTTCTCGCAGTATGGTCGACTTCACGAAAGCCCAAGGTCACCTGTTTCTGTAACAACCTCAAAGCAAGGAACGCGGTGAGTCACAGGGATGCCAATCATCTGTGCATTGCATTCTTAAGTCGCTCATATCTTGACTTGATGTAGTGTCTTTGACCATTCTGTTGTACGATTCGCGGCTGTTTAGATACTGAAAACGCTGATTCGCGTCAGTGTTTCGTTTATAGTGGTTCCGTTTTGAAATGCGGTTGGCAGTGTAGGCACCAGCACCCTGTTTAATCGTCGCAGTTGAGCTGCGTCGAATATAATTTAAACAGCTGGGGAACGTCGCAGTAAATCACTCAACAAACGCTCGAACATGGTCCTTGAATTGCATTTGGCAGGACTCCGACTGGGACAAGACGTATGAATTAAGCCTAACAAATTCTGTTTGTTATCGCAAGAGAAAAGACAAGATGCGTATCATGCACTGGTGTGATACAGGGCTCGAGTTGGAGCGGAGAGTGTGGCTTCCCTCGCGTGGGTCATTACCTCAGCGCCTGCGATGTTGGTTGGAAGAAGCTTCCTTAAAAACCGGCGTACTTTTAGGTAAAGAGTTTTTTGTTTCTTTTTTATTTATTTCTACAGACGTACTGAGCTGTTAAGCCAAACGTGGGTAGGTGGGCTGCAACAAGAAGACGAGGAAGACTCTACTGCGAACGGTTAGTTAATAACAGCGAATAACAAACGGCGGTTAGTAAGCGAAAACCCGCGATAAAAAACTGGCGCCTAAAGGAGCCCTGCCGTAATTTTTTTGCTTAATAATTTTTTGGACAATAAGTTCGTTTAAATTGCATTCTTATGAGTAGTTTTGTAGTATACGATCGCGGAGGAAAACTGAAATGACTGTATTGTCTGGTATGAACAGTTGGCTTTCCTATGAATCTGCAGTCGTTTACTGCGTTCATGATTGATCAGCAAAATTTTGTGTAAACCATAGACAAAAAAGATGAAATATTTCAAGTATGCAGGAATCATAAAGGAAGTGATATATCATATGAAAACATGAATCACTGTGTGAGATTTAAATATGTTCAAAATTATTAAGACCAACCCCAAAACTATATTAATATCCGAATCGTACAAGATAACGTTATATTTGTCTATTTTTCTCTCTCAGCGCGCGCGCGCTCAATACATAGCATTGTCTGATATGAATTCCGTGGGTAACAGGGACCTGACAAACCTTCAGTTCGTAATACGCAAAATCAGGCAATCGCCGAATATTGGGAATTTTGTCTCTGTTAGGGTAAGGATTATGAGGGTTACCATTAAGTTTAGGATGATTTCGTGTCTTTGAAAGAAGATCGCGGAACTTATAACTTTGTAGTTTCATTCTTCAGATCCTGCGTTCAGCGGTAGTTACGCAGAAGCGGATTACTTATGGAGTCCAGTCTTCGCGTCCAGCTTAAGCATGCCCTGCGCCCGCAATAGGCACTCGGTATGTGTGTGGGGAGGCGGGGTCTTCGTGTATGGAGGACGAGGCACCCGCGGGACGCTGAAAGACTTTTGGAGATATGCCATAGGTAAGCTGTTTATGTTCACACCTTTCAAGTTCTGACTAGAGTTTCTTTGGAAGCACCCAATTAAAATGTTCCCAACAGGAATACCACTGAGTAAGAAAAACGGATCGCTCCTTAGATCAATCGATGTCATCAGAAATGGTCGTTTCTACAAATGTTAGACTTCTAGACAGCGTTTCTTGCATTAAAATTGGAGAATTAGTAGTGTTTGTGTTAAGTTTTGTTCGTTTGTTATGATGTGTACGAACTGGTTCTTTCATTTTTTCACAGCCTCGAACACGTGGAATCACGTGACTGTGGAAGGAGATTTCAGACCGCCGTCACTTCAGGATCACACGGCTCTGACATACAAGGTAGCAACGGACGATTAGAGAGAGCTCACAATACAGCTGCTTGACAACACTTTTGCCAACGACTTCTAAACTAATTTTGTGTTTTCCACGCTGTTTACCTCTAAAATCACTTTAAAAGTTCGTGGAAACAAGTCGAATGGAATCGGAGTCCTTTTGATCTACAAGTTGTTTCTTACACTTCATCCACCATTGTCTCTGAAACGTTCATGATCAGCCCCCCCCCCCCCCCCCCCCCATCTCTCCCCTGTAGTTTAGCAGTCATTGTGACTGCATTCCATGTTTGGACTCAGACTGTGATAACACATTGTTTTGCTGCCTCTTTCACGGAGTGATGGCTTTGTATTTGAAACGCAGAACTGTGCTTTTGTTCAATTCTAACACCTGATGAGTGCTTTTACTATTTTTTATTCATACTAGGGTAATATGTATGTGTTTGGAGGAGAGTTCACTTCAACAAACGAGACTCCATTATGGACGTTCAGTTTTCGTGAGTATCTTCACCAATCCTGCACTCTCTTGTGTCCATACGTTTCCCTCGATACCACTTTTGTGGTACTATTAAATTGATCTTCGCCCTTCCCCAACAGGTGAACGACTGTGGAGAAAGCAAGCGGCTAAGTCCTGGGTAAGCTTGCTCAACTAAATAAATAGTTTGGTAATTTGCGTTCAGCGTTCTAATGCCTTTTTTGTATGCACGTGATTTCCGATAAGATGAATTAAAAGAAAAGATACTGATTTTAAGGAATGGTAGTTTCATGACGTTACCCAAAGTCTCGAAATAACATCGGGTGAATACAGTTCTTGGTTGAATTTCCCTTACGGTGTGCAGTTTGGTGGTTCTAACCGACTTGCTCTCAGTGTTAAATGTGTTTCGGAATTGTTGTGCAGTCAAATTGTTGGGCAAAATATCAAATATATCCTCCAAATTGAACTCACATTTATGTGACAAAAATTTGGTGAAACATGATCTAACACTGCACTTTCAAGGCGGCATCCATTCTGTAACGTTTAATACAGTAACAGTAAGAAATTCATTGAGGAGAAGTCTCAAGATTTGCCGCAAAATGTCGAAATAACGTATGATCACCCGTTACACGTGTCCACTTTGAAATGGGTTCATTCAACGGCTCACTGCAGTTCTTTTTTGCTCTGATGCCAGCTAACGATCGCGGATGCGATCCCCTACCATTTCTAAAAGGGAGTTGTTAGTGATCATATGAAAGCCAATGAATCAGTCTATATATGTCTGCAGTGTATTGGGCCCTTTGAATGTTGTCGCGTGTTTCGTCAACACATGGCTGCATGATGGCTGGTTACCTTTTCAGTATTCGGTTGATCGTTGGTGATTATACATCTGCCAGCCTTTATTTTTCCTTATTTTTCTTTGTTTTCCTGTGTGTCTCTGTAGGGCCCAGGCACGCGTCGCTCGCACACAGCTGTGCTTCATGAGACTTCTATGTTCGTGTTTGGTGGGTATATCGACATGAGAGGTGCAAGCGATGAACTCTGGCAATACGAATTTGGTGAGTGTTCACTTAAATGTGGAAGCGGTTTTAATTTGATTTTCATTGGCTGTCTTTCAAGTCCTCCTTCAAACAACTTCCACCTAACTCAGTCTCCTGCGTAGCATAAAAAATCGCTAATGCGATCTAAATTGTTGTAAATTAAAAAAAATTGATCTAATTTTTTTGGGGTTTTGAGTTACATGAAACAAAATTGTGTGCATGTAAAACCGACGCAAAAACTTCAACTCAATCAAGTGACTCAGGTTTGACTATGGAAGCGTGAGAGTTAAAATGTAGCATCGCCTGGCATTGCTGATTTAATTTGCGTTGTACAGATACTTCAAAATGGATGAGAATAAAGTGGAAAGGGGAAGGACCGAGCCCGCGGTACAGTCACTCGGCGGCCGTTGGAGCAGGTGGTATGTGGGTGTACGGAGGCTTGGAAGGTCTACAGTCCAGGAATGATTTGTGGAGGTGGAGCTTTGGTGAGTAATGTTGGAGCTGACCTTTCCTTCAGTTAACTTACTGTTATTACCCGGTACATGCCATGACATTGACATTGTACGTACAGTATATATATTTCCCCTGTGGTGCACGCAACAATTTGACCATTTTTAAAGCAGACACAGATTAAATTTTTAAGTCCAAAGCCAGTTTTTCAAATGTCTCCATAACTTACTGCGTCAATAAATACTTGAAAAAAAACCTTTTTTATCCGTTGTGGTAAATTTTGGTGCGGATCTGCTAAATGTAAACCTTCTAAAATAAGCAAGATTTTTTTACAACGAGTTGTTGGCTTAACAAGGATTAAAACTTAAAACATAACCTCTTTTCTTTTTTTCTTTTATCAAGTTGCTCACTCGTGGTCAAAGATCAAGAGTCGAGGTGGACCCCCTGCCTTGTTTGGCCACTCTGCTGTTAAGGTAAACCTCGATTGTAATTTTTTTGTCAGGAAAAAAATACAACGTAGCTCCTAGTTTATATGCTTCTGGTTTTGTGTAATGGATACATCTTGATTTTAGGAGCGGTTATTCTTGTTTTTCCCGTCGTACGTGTTACGTAGTCTTTGAACATTCTCTTACTATAAGTACGAATTTGTGGGGAGGGGGGTGGGAGAGCATGGAAACTGGGCGAATGTTAATGGTGACGGGAGAGAAACTGGTCGCCAATCGCTACTCCCTTCTGCTCAGTTTGCCAACCATTCCTAATAACGTGACCATACATATGAAGCATCTCTTATAGCTCCAGTGATTTAAAGAACGAGTTTCGACTGCTGTTTGTAAACTTTATTCTTCTCTATAACTTTGTCAACAAACACCGTGAAAACTGAAATAAATGCTGTGAGAAACGCTGCAGATAAATTACGGATCAAAATTACACGACGCGGTTATTGCAAAATGTTAAAACCTAAAACTGAGAGTTTACAAAAGGTTTGAAAAACAACGATACTAAGTTTAAAAGTACAATAACGCTGACAAGAAATTATTTGAACAAATTACAATAAATAAAGCGATCATGTACAAACGATAAGCTTGCGACTGTTACGACAATACGATTGAAAGCGCGTAACTAATCGTAATTAATTAAATGAAAGCAAATAAATACCTTGGTTCTGCCCTGAGAATCACTGAAACTTTAAGGAAATCTTGTGACGTCCTTGTAACGTCCTTAACAGAAATTGTTGCCCCTTTTACAACATTTACTTGCAACTTATTTGCAACCTTGCAACCCTTTAAGCCCCGGCTACACGTTGTAACATTGTTAGAAGAACACGACCCAACATTGTTGTAAGAACGCTTCTAACAATGTTGGACACGCATATAACATTGTTGGAAAAACGTCGCTTCGGGGACTGACTTCAACAATTTCCACCTCTGCCAATAGGCTTTTGGATTGGAGACTGGGCCCTTAACTTTGATTGGTCTTTACAATACAATGTTGAAAGGGCGGCTACAATTGCGGCTACACGCTTCAACATTTGTTGTATGTTGGAGAAAATGTATGATCGCAATCAAAACATTCTTCCAACAAAAAATGTTGAAGAAACGTCATCAAACATGCATGCTACACGTTCTAACATTGTTCATCCAACAAATGTTTTATAACAATGTTTGAACGTGTAGCCGGGGCTTTAGATGGCAACATCCTATCTGCTTGCGACAGCAGAAAAAAATCGGGTTTTGTGTGCTGTCGCGTGTACTATCGTGTGCCTTAAAGTACGCGTGATAGCTCGCGATGATGGAAAAATCTAGAAAGATATAGAAACGTATACGCAATGTAGAACCTTCCAGCAAATAATTACGAAAAGGATTACATACTAAAAAACGCCTTTCCTTAACGAAATATAAATTAACAGAAAGGTAAACATAAGACAGTGAGCCAATTGTCAGGTTCAAACAGAACGGTTCTGTTGTAGCTACATCTCTAGCAATTTCTTGTTTGTTTGGGTTATTGATTTTGTTTCCGTTGGTGCTGTTTGTTTCACCATATTATTCACATTACTGATAGTTTATCAATGGGTAATGCTCCTATCTCCTCATTTCTAACTGTGTACCTGACGCCACCCTATCCTTCTTTGTGTAGGTTGGAGATGGCATGTTAATATTCGGCGGTGAAACAACTGATGGCGCCTTACAAAACTCCATGTGGCGGTTTGATTTGGGTAAGCAATAACCCTTGTATGATTGCTGTTTTTTTTTTTAACAGAAACAGCTAGCAGCTAAGTGTTCGCCTGTGTTTATTTGTTTTTCATTTTTTCTCCTGGAAATTGAAACACTCATGTCGCCACTTAGAAACCATGTTTGCTTCAGACTTTAAACCGGAATTGTTGTCGCGTTTTTCTGAAGTCAGAACTTGTTCTTTCTGTTTCTTTACTTTCTTGATATTTAAAAGTTATTGATTACTATGACTTTGTCGTGCTCATTTTGTTTAACCCAAACCACTCTGTTTCAGGGAATCGTTCGTGGACCACTGTTCGCCCTCGGGGTGGGATATCCCCGCCAGTCCGCAGCTGTTTCTCCTTGGGGATAGTGCCTTCGTCAGCTTTTCTGTTATCCATTCGACCAACTACCTCCCACTCCGCCCCGCCCTGCACCCCTATGCCGTCGAGCTTTCTTCAAGAAGATAGGTTAGAAAGTAGACCGACAACCCGAGGGGACCCTAGAGGGAGCTCCTGGTGTGACCTTGTCACCCGGTGGGACATCTCTGCGGCATCTTTGGGCTCTCTTGATTCAACGGTGAAGTCTCAAGACGATAAACGCGGTCAAAATCGTCCGACGTCTATGATAAGCGCGGATCCTTTCGTGAACACTCGCGAAGTTTACGAGAACTCCAAGGGAATGACATTATCGGACGATTCTTTACACGCAATTCAGATTTCTAAAGAGACACGACTCCAGCCTCATCACAATGCTGCCTCGGGTAATAGATCCCAGGTTCTTTCTCCCTATGGACTTTCCTCGGCCAAAAAGGCCGTAGCGCGGAGCCAAGAACTGTTGACTGTGGACTCCGGTGTCAGAACGGAATTAAGAAAGAATTTAGCGCGTTCTGTCGCCTCTTTGTTGGTGTTTGGAGGCAAGACGCGTAACCAGACGGAGATGGGAAGAACTCTGGACATCTGGCGATGTGATATTGATCCAGGTAAAGTACCTTCTAAGGAACGTACAATGTTCAAAGTAAGGGAAAAGAAAGAAATATTTTCCTTCGTGCGCTCACTTTCCCCGCTAGAAAATATAAAATTTGTTCATTTCACGTTGTTTTTTGCAGAGGACGACAAAGAAATGTTCCAAGTAAAATGTAAAACGCACGTGCAGAGCAATTGTATTTACTCATTAAACCCATTGTTTTGTGGCGTTCTCTTTGCCGTTGACGTCCTCGTTGCTTAAGCCCCCTGGTGCGTGGAGGAAACTTTTAAAATTGTCTTTTGTGTGTCCCTTGTCAATTTTCTGAAGTGTAGGCTGTGCCCAGCGTCTTCTAAGTCCATCCGCATTGTAGTAACGTTTTCCAGTATCACTGGTACTCTAGTCTCCTTCGTTACCGTATTTTGTTTTTTGGATGTCACGCACCGCTTCCCCCACCCCCACCCCCACCCCAAGCAAAAAGCTGCGAAGGCAACTAATGGTTCTCGGACTCATCGAAATGCGCGAAGCAAGAGTGCATTATGGACGACCCCCCCTCCTCCCGGCAAGTGTTCAATTCGACGACAAAGAATTTCAACATTCCAGGGACGTAACATCAGAGGGGACTCAGTACTGCTTTCGTGCAAGCTAAACCAATTCATTCAGTCTCTGTGCATGTAAATACTTAAAGTGATTGGCAGCTATATAAAGACCCAAATACTGTAAAAGAAATCTTCAAATATGAATCCGGACTTTGACTAAGGATGGTCTGTTGGTCGATTTGTAGAATTCCGCTTCTCCCAGTAGTATCCCTCGTGGTATAAAAATCCAAAGAAAAAATAAGAATTATGGTTTGATGTTCTCCCCTTTGTGAGATTCACTTGATACCTTGTTCTCAACATAGTACCATCAGCAATGTAATATATACTGGAGAGTTTACCGTGTATAAACAAATAAAGTATGTTTGAGCTGACAGGTTACTATGGCAAATTGTAATTATGATAGTTGATTCATTTTCTTTTTCTTTTCAGTCAGGAAGAAGCCAACCGAGCGAGTGGAAAAGATTACTGTGACAAATAACCCAACTATGGTGCCTACCCTTCCCTACAGGCATTTGGAGCATTCTTCGGAGAGTACCGCTGACCCAGATGACTTGGACTCGGCGTCAGTCGGAAGTGACTTGGTTTTAGCCGATATGTCTGACAGTGATACTCGCAGCGTGGATTTCTTACTCGATGACTACGGCTTCGATAGCGCGTCACGTGGCTTTCCTAAAGTGTCCATATAAATTCCTGACGTGATAAATACCCTCTAGTGATCTCACCATTTGTTGCGCCCGTCTAAATACATTTACTTCTTTTTCAAGGAGAGTGCGTCGTTCCTTCATTACACTAAAGGAAAGAACGCAACTGATGGTCACTGAAAACGAAGTTTCAGTATCAGTTTCAGCAAATTGTAAATTTAAACCCAGAGATTGATTTGAAAATTGACGAGAGTCGATAGAGTTAGTGAGGATTGTCTCATTAAACGAAAATAAATTAGCGTCCCTAAGCCATAATCTTCGCTGAAATACAAAGTAGTTTAGTCAAAGATGAAGCCAGGCAAAACAAAAATGGCTGTGTAATTACAGATTACATATTTTAGTTTTCTACATTGAAATGGCCAGTTTTTTTCGCCCTTATTGAATCTCGATCAGCCCCTAGTCATTTCTGTTAATCTTCTGCTTTTTCTAGGCTTTCCTTTCTCGCAGAAATTGTAAGCATAATCGAAACATTTGCCAAGCTTATGACATAACCACCCTATATAACAGAAAAAGTATCATAAGACAGTTATGACGTTCCATAAAGTTTCAAGAACTGTAAACATATAATAGGTGAAAATGTTATATGCTATTTACCAGTATCACAGAAGTAACAAATATCGTGCGGTCGAAAAAAATTATATTTAAATGTATGGACGCGATTATTTTATCAACTCCCGAACTTTTTTTCTTGCGAGTTGAATGAAGTGCGACAAGCCTGTTGAGTAAATAATTTTCCTGTTCCAAGGTTCAGATTGTGTGGAGCAAATGAAAGCAGTGCGTGAAGGAAAAAGTCTGAGAGCGCTGGGAGGTAGACCCTCTAGCGCTTCTCCTATTCTTCTCCATTTTTTTTTTCACAGTAGTATTTTTTGTTCGCTGACAAAATTTTTTTCCTCGTGCGCGGTCTTTATCTTTCCACAATCTGAACTTTTGGAAGTATGAGATACTTGTATATTAAGCGCGTGAATTGTAAATGTAAGTATTGATGAGTAATCAATAGTTACACAGTATAATGTTCTCATACCTATAAATGAAACAATACGTTCGCGAGAAACTCAACAAGAAAATAATAAACAGATAGGTAGTTATGTTTGTTTAGTAACATCCATGCAATCATATTCAATAGAGGGAAATGGCTATGAAGCCCGGAAAACATCAAGGAGCAAAACAAAAAGGCCAAGATTTATGTTGGAAGGTCCATCACCCTGCACATTTCTTTGTTTTGCACTCGTATTGTTATTGTGCACGGTTAACCCCCAAAATAGCAAACAAAACATATAACAAGGAACTTTGCTAGGTTTCATGACCATTTCCCTCTATTAACTATCAATGATACAATCGACCGGCAAGTCAGCGTTTATGCACCTAAAGCCAAACACATAGAGGTGCCCTGCGTACGCCGTTTAATTCAAAACGATGACTGCATATACTGAGTCCGGTTTATTATTATCATTATGGTTATCATTATCATCACCATCATCAACTGAAGCTAGAGTACTTTTCGTCCGTGACGTTTGTAGCTTAACAATGGAGCTGATCATCAGCTTTTTTGCTGTCTCTATGCGAAGGTGAACGGTGAGAAGGGTCACAGGAACCGGCTTTATGAATACATCCAAAGGCATGACCAACCAATAAGAATTGCCTGGGAGTCAAACCCAGGACCTTCAGGTCAGATACTCTCACTGCTGAGTAACAGACTTCTATGCACCTATCAATGTTAAGCCCCTCTGGCTTCCATGAAAATGTCAAATTCCCCCAAAATCTCAAAAAAATTTCTTCACTCCCAGATTAAAATACTGTCTTGTTGGATTAAGATTATAAGAAAAGAGCTATAAGGAAGAGTTTTTCACGGCCACATTTCGATCAGGGAGTTAAGTTCGAGCTGCGGTGGTTTACTGCTTGTCCAAGTCTGGGGAAATTCCAATGCAGTCAATGCTCCATGACCGAGGAGTCAACTGCTCCAGCCAGGAATCCTGTGCAAACGAAAAAAACGCCAAATACAATATTATCAGATTGTTCATTCCAAGTCGCAGGCCGTGACAAAAATAATTTCCCAAACTCAAAAGTTGTGTGAGTGCGTAAATCGAGTCCTGAAGAAATAATTGAACGCGACACTTCTTCCCCCTTCCCTCCCCTCCCCTCCCCACCTCCTCCCCTCTCCCCCCGTAAGGCTCTATTTCACGCTAGAAAATGAATTTCTATATTTCGAGGTAATTGTCGATCACATGAAAGCGATTGCTCGATTTCAAAAAATTGCAAAAAAACGGGTTCGAATGATGTGAATTTGTTACTGGATACACGCTACAAACGTCCATCTTATCAGCTCTTACCCCCTTGCTGGGACAGTTGCAGTTAGCAAACCACTCCTGACTGTACAGACACATTAACAGTCCGTTGCCAATAATCAGGGTGATCCACATGAATACATTCCACACTTGCGACACGTTCTCGTGTTTCTTTGGTTTGAGGAACACAAAAGACACTGAAAAAGGCAAGTTAAGATCAATGTTTGTAGCGAAGAGGTTCCCTGCCCAGTCCAAGAATAGCAATCAGAAGGTATATTCGTTTTGCATTTTAGTGAAAAAGCGGGTTTCAATTCACCATTTTGCTAATGATCAGTTCCTGGTGAATTTTGGGTAGAACCAGTCCTTTGTGAGGGCAAACGGCCATTTTAGGACGTAAATTGAAATTGTAACTTTGACCGTTGGCCCCCACAAAGGACTGGATCTACCCACTATTCAGCAGGAACTGATCATTAGCAAAATGATGTAGTAAGCATGCATTGCTTCGCTCTGTGATTGGCCAGCAAAAGTCTCGCCACTTTTCTAAACCAATAAGAAGCAAAGTCAAAAACACCAATCGCGAACTTGAACTTGAACTTGACTTGCACGCGCGCATTTTCCGCGCGCTTCGCGTCTTGTTGGCTTTGGTTTTGGACACTCAATTGAAAACTGCTTTAACGCCTTGATACAGCTGATGGTAATCATTACTGTTAGTATTAAGATTAGACTGGAACTTACTTCCAATAGCACCAAACATGAAGAGAAGAATGGGGAAGAAAAAACGGAATGCGAAAACCAGCACATATTCATGGACGATGGCGGACAATATAAATACGGATGTGGTAGCCACTTGACGGTTCTTGAAAACCTGAAAAAAAAGCACGTTTAGCGCAACAAAAATTGCATCGAGTTGTGCGACAAAAATCGCCCGTGTAAACGGGCCTTTACTTATTTCCAAAGCAGAGGACTTTGATGTATAACCACAGAATCATGTTGTCACACCTTGAAGCAATCCTTGTAGACATAAGCATACAGCCAGTCATGTACCACAATATTCCATGTGCGGTAATAATCAGCATAAGAATTTGAGTTCCACCAATCCTGGAGGACAAGTAATTTACATGTATTAGAATTTTTGGTGCAAGGTACGGCAATTTCTATATAGGACTCTTGTAGCCACGTGGACACTGATGACAGGCACAAGTTCCTAAGTTCCTAAAATGAAATCACTTGAGTATGAGGAGAAAGAGGGGTAACTGGTCAACTGGTCTGCGCATTTTGATTCATCTTTTACTGGTGACTGAAATGGCCATTTGATTATGTTAGACTAAGACGTTTGTAAGATGGAGGTAGTTGTTGGCAGTTGTTTGATGGTGTTTGTTCTAAGCTAGTAAACCAGTTTTCCAGGATGTCACTGGAAGGAGGCCGCTCTGTGGCACTGATGTGTGTTCCAACTACAGTTTTTCCAACAAGCTGTTTCTATTGTCTTGACTTGTATCAAACGGTCACCCTTGGCTAAAAGGAAATCACTCAAATATAATACCAATACTGACCGTAGGAACTTTGCCTTGCTGTTTTGTTGGTTCGTTTTTACACTTTGTTCTTCTTTATCATACCATTCTATTCAGTGCAGGAGATCTTAACCAAGTTAGTTTTTGAGGGCCTTTGAGTATAAACTGTTACAAAATGATGTCTTTGTGTTTGATGTGTATTCTGTGCAATCTGTATTAAGCAGTCACTAAGCCACACCCCGAGGGTGACCGCTCAATGCAGGTTCAACTGTATACGTCAAATTTTCCAGCTCATGATTCCTGGAGGAGAGGGGATGTACCAATTGGATTTGTACAGTCAGTGTAACAAGTCACTTGTTGTCTTGATTGAGCAGTACAGTACATGTCATGCGCACCTTGTAGAACATCCTGTCAGCAAACCGGGTCATTTCTGCAAAGGCATTCAACCAGGAGTGAAGGATGGCAAAGAAACCAAGCACAAGAACCATGGTACCTGGAAGCATGCAGCTGAACACTGACAGGGCGAAATTCCTGACACGAAAACAACTATGTTAGTATTGCTACCATTTTTCCTGAATACCATAGTTGAAGGTTACGCCTGCCTCCCGCAGGATATACCTCAATGGCATAAATGATATGCAATATGAGTCAGACACACACAGACAATCAATGAAATGGAGTCCTAAAGTGATCTCGTCACAAAAACTAAATTTGTGACGTTGTGGGATTTGTTCAGATATTCAGAAAGGACACGATAAAAAGGCCTTAACTTGCCAAAAACCGGCATTTTCTTACAGTTTAAGAGTGATATATTAGCACCGTTATGTTCTGCTGACTCCATACAAATCCTTCTAAATCTTACTTGGTTCATAACGTTATGAACCAAGTAAAATTTAGAAGGATTTGTATGGAGTCAGCAGAGTATAACGGTGCTAATATCTCAGAGCAAATTTGCCTTTACATGCTGATTTTTGGCAAGTTAGCATTTATCATCTCGCTCTTTCTGAATGTCTCAACAAATCCCATAATTCAAATATTTGTAATACTTCAAATATTTGTAACGTCACACTTTACGACTCTATTCATTGTGATCACTGTCACTAGTGGATCCATGGCATTTGAGTGGAGAAACAGACTTACTTGAAACTCCAGTGCTGCTTTCCAATATTTCTAAAAACAGGTACACAGAAGCGAGCAAATACATAGTATGTGTAGAAGATACAGGCCAGTGTTTGAATGGCATTGGATACCACATAATTCCATCTGATGTAAGGCGTCCTGAAATACCATTGAAATTATGCATCAGTTTATACAATAACGGTTGTACTGACAGACATTTTCCATTCTAAGACATTTCATCTGGGGCTTTAAATGTTAAAGTCTGAGATCCCACATTCTGGGATGTTTAGGTCCTACCAAGGATGGGCATTTACAAATCCTGCATTTGATCAGTTTACAAATTGAGAATTCACACCAACAGTTACCCTTGGTCTCACTACAGAATGAGCAATAAAGGATGGTGGAAGTCGTTTAAAATATTACAAAGTTTTATTTGTTCGTTGAACCTGGACTATCATTCCAGTTCACTTACATTGGGTATTGATCTCTGTAGATAAGTGTCGGACAGAACAGGAAGTACAAGTACTGCCCAAAGTCAGGCAGTGGCTGGTTGACTTCTTTATCCTTAACTTCTACATTGGTGTTGTCATCTGTGCCCTGACTGGCTGAATCAGATTCTGCTGGTGGAGATGATGTCAGCCCTTTATGGGAAAGAGACAGCAATTTCATTTAAGATTGTACATAACAAAATGTGGTGAGCATTAACATAAAGCCACCTAGGTGGAAATGAATTAATGGTGTATTTAATTTGAAATGTGTTATTCTGCATTCCAGAATTATTAGTACAGACTAAATAGCATCAAGATTTATTTTACAAGTGGTGAGTTTATACGAGACAAAAATAATGCAAAGACAATGAAAAATAATTATAATCATGAAAAAATGAAGTTGCTCAATCATCAGGATTTACATTCAGAATAAAGCAATTCTCTATTATTATGAGGAATACCGCACAAATTAATGTGTTTAGGTAAGCTGAATTTAAGGGGTAATGTCCACTACCACATGGCATTAGTGCCCAATTTGTGGCTTCAACTTATCTAAACACATTAATTTGTGTGCTATTCCCTGTCAGATAATTAAGCCACATCCCACAAGCTCCACATTTTTATTGCTTGTTATATTCATGTGCATGGGAACTTGAGCCCAGGTATTGCCCATGTCATGCTGACAAGGCCTAACAAGGCCGAAACAGCCATACATGGCTGCTACATGTTTACTTAGGCTCTCAATTTATTTGGTAGGTTTAATAAGGGGTAATGCCCACTACAACATGTTCATAGTGCGCAATATGTGGCTTCAGCTTACCTAAACACAATAATTTGTGAGGTATTCCTTGTCACATTAAGCCAAATCCTATAACTAGCTTCAAATTTTCTCTTTTATTACATGTATGTTCAGGACAAAAATTGCTGATGTCAACTGGCTGCCTGGCTCTGCTAGCCCTCAAAGTTATCCCAGGCAGCCAGTACTCTAAACTTTTACCTTTAATTTTTCATTGTCAAATTATTATTCCTTTTTTTTTTGCATGATTTGCACATTGTTGTGCACATTAATTTCAGGGGTGAGGAAAAATTGCGGTAGCCTCACAGCTCCTATAAGCTCTAAGTTTCAGTGGCGGGGATAGTGTTGCAGCCCTATTGTTTTAGGGCTAGGGTCCATTGTTTGTGTTGTTTGTTCTTTTGTCTCACCTGAAGGGTGGTCTCCAATCAGGTAAGACCTTGTAGGAGCTGCGAGGTGACCCAAAAATTGAATTGAAAAGTTGTATGCATGCTGGACTGTCTGTCGGTCTGTCTGTTCAGACCTTAAAACTCTGTGCAACTCTATTCATCTAACCTGTGCAGCCTTCAATTAATCCAAACTCTATTAAAAAATGTTGAAGATATAAAACTTATAACACACAGAATTAGTACACAGTCCAGTGCCACCTAGCCATTTAAAAAAGCTTCATACCATATGATTACTGGTCTATTGCCTGCAGAGTGACAAGAGCACACACTCATACAAGTTGGATTCTGTTGAGGTCTCAAAACAAGATCTTGACTGCTAAAAAAGAGTTTGTTTGTTTTCTTTTCTTTGCAGTTAGTTATCGTGTTGCAGTTTTGAAGGTCACCTTACCTTTTGATTTGGGGTATGAAAGGACCTTATTAACATTTTCTCTGACAAAGGCATGGACTTTGAGCATCAAACGAATCTAGTGCCAGAGGATGAAATGAAAGGAAATTTAGAATGTTTCTGTAGTTTCTATGATAACTAAAAACACCTGAAGCAACAAGAAAAAAATAAACCCAGGTGAAAAAACTAAATGCCATGAAGGCTAATGGAACAAGAATAAAATGCGAATTTGTAAGATATTTATAATGATCATAATTCACTCTTGTACACCAACACCCCTATGATAAGAAAACATGGTCACTTAGGGGATATGGTCATTTACTATTAATTGTATGGTTTTTGACCAAGAAAATACCCAAATATGATCTCATGAGAATGATCACTGTGTGGAGATCGTCGCTGGTATGGCAGTGGCCATTTGAGGAACTCTGTACATTGGGTTCAGAGCCACCTTACTGCATCTTTTTGCCTCCAGATCTGAGCAAACTGTAGACAAACAAGCTTAGAATTTAGTATACAGTTAACCCTCCCTAAGAGTGACTTTATAGATTTTACTCTGTCTCACACCAGATGATTTTACTCATGAAAGGGAGACTCCTTAGGGAATAAAGGGTTAAAGCTCCCATAAGCATACACCCTTGGCACCACATCCACTTACGAGGTGTCCGTGCTTACAGGAGGTTAATTAAAACTTAAAGAGTTTCAGCAGAGTAATTGCCACAACTGTGGTTTGTTGGTGTCTTCCTATGAGAGGTGTCCGCTTACCCAAGGTCTGACTGTATGGTATGGCCTGCAATAAATACCTGTTCAGAGAGTATAATGATAGAAGATGCAGGGGGTATATCTTGGTGACAAACTTCCTGGACAGGAAATATCACAAAAACAACCAGGTAGGTGATGTACAAAAACAGCCAGCCAACATCTGGTATCGGCAGCCAAGAATGCCTATTGGTGTGCCAGGCCATGAAAAGGGGAAATGCTGACATAGCCATGGCTTTCATGACGAGCCAGATACTGACAACAGAGGACGGCTTCCCAAATGCCCATCTTAGAATTGACAGATCCAGTGAAAGACTACAGAGGAAATGAAAACAACAATTCATTTAACCACCAGTAACAGACTTGGTAGACCTCAAAAGCACTCAATAGGTGCATACTGGCTCATACAATTAACAATTATCCTGTGAAATTGTGTGGAATATCGCCTGATACTTAGCCATCATATTCTTATGTTTTTAGTTACTTTTGACATAATTTTACTTTAATAATTAACATTATTGTGAAGCACAAATGAATATATTCATATAGAGGTCTGTGCTATACAAATGTAAATTATAATAATTATTATCAAGGCCGTAGGCCAAGTTGGCTAAAGTCAGGGAATGTTCCGCAAGACTGAGCAAGATAATTGTTTTATTATTCAACAAATTGATCACAAAGTGCAATTTACTGAGTTTGTTGCAGAAAAGCTTTGCATTTCTCTCAGTGCAACACCTGAAATCACATATATCGTAGGATATATCTGTTGAGCACACACAACGAATATTGAGCGTGCCATGACCATATTTGAACATTGTCACAATATGTTGAATAATAATTTACTGTATCTGTTTCATTAATAAAACTACTACAAACCATTTGCACACCCAAGACAGTGTACTAGAGGGTTAGCTTTTTTCAAATCTGAAGTCAGGTGGGTGGGTGGGTGTACAGTGGGTTAGCTTGACACCATAAGCAGTTTAAAGTAGCCTGAAGGATTGTGCTTAAAGCCTTAAACTGAGTAAAGCAGGTGAAGCTGAAAGTTCATATACTTCCCATTCTGGCTTCTGAAGGAGGGATATGGTTGGTATTTTTTTGCAAAGAAGGGTCTTATTTGGACCCTTTTAGAAGGATTAAAATATGTAGGATTAATTGTTACAGAATATGCATTTCCATGAATGCCAAAGTATACTTCACAGTTTTTCATGAAATTCTGTAACAAATGAGTCTCAGGGTTCTCCTTTTATGCATGTACACACAACAGGCAATTTTGACCCGCTGGCCACAGTTGTTCAAAGAGCGGATAACTCTTATCCAGCGGATAAATCATTATCCTGTGGATAAAACTTATCCACTTCTATCATTTCGGCTGTTCGAAGTGTGGATAGCGCTATCTAGCCGCTATCCAGCAGATAAAGTTATCCACGTCGTATAACCTTTTATCCACTGGATAAAACTGTTGAAAAACAGACATTGCTGTTCGAACAATCAACCATTTAGTTACACAATAGACAATTCCCTTACCAAAATTGAAGTTTGAATTGTATACTTTTAGTATACAAAGAGTATACATTGTCTGCATTACATAGCTCATGTGTATATATTTTGTATACATCAAATATACATCAAGGGAAACTTCAGCTTTCTTGTCTGTAGTGATGTATACTTTTTGTATACATCATGGTTAAGGTGAGTTGCTTATGTATACAATGTGTATACATCAATGTTGAACTGTCTGATAAAAGACCAATGATGTATACTTATTATATACATCATTGCTCAATCTGAAAAGAACAATTATTACTATCTTCTTTGCAGTATACTATATGTATACAAAAACAACAAATGATTTGGACAAAAATGCAAGGATGTATACTAATTGAATATACCACAAAAGTCAGCTGTATTTCTATGTAATTTTGATTGCGTGGATACATATGCAGACAAAAAGCCGTAAAGATCAGCACGACAAATTGCAACTGACATTTATTTAGTATTTGCAGTTGGTTTGCTTTCTAAGAACAGCTACTAAACAAAATTAGAAATGCATTTGTAAAAGCAGTACTAGATTACTGAGCAGATTGCATTTTATACACGCTGTACATAATATAAAACAATTTATACCACTATAATGGAATAAACTGTTCAGTCTTTCTTATACTGATTGGGAAATATTCCCAAAAACTAAGTATTTTCATTTCCACAGTTCATGTGAAAGCATCTTCCAACAATACTCTACAGTGGAACAGCAATTAAATCATTTTCTTTCCTAACTACTGGAAGAAAGTGAGGTACAACTGCACCAGTGTAGGGGTCATTGGCGATAATAATTTCCTTATTTGGCGAGCGGGGAAGGTTGTTTAGGGAATGAAAGACGTTGCGAGTGAGTGGGAAAAACGAGGACAGACTGGTGAAAGGGGGCCTCATGCAATTTCTGAATTTCTTCACAATGTTTTTATCCTTATCAGTAATTAGGAAGATAACGATTTTGTACATGGTGTGTTTGCCTCTTTTGTGCAAGGTAAATTATGCTGATATTATGTCCTGTGTGTAAACATCTGCTGGAGAAGCATTTGACAGCTGAATTTAACCTCAAGTTTCTCTTCCAAAGTGGTAAATGCTGAATGCTTGATTCACTGAGTCATAAAACGTTGACATCTCAGGGTGCCTTATGTGTTTGTTTCCCTTACAAGCAAGGTTGGTACAAAATAATATAAATAAGCTTACTTAGGCAAGCCACTTGGTATACAAAAAAAGTAACTTAAATGCACTGTTTGAAACAAATTCCAAGTCACACAAGAATGTTGAGGGCAGTAGTTGAAAATACTTAAAGGAAAAAAATAAACTTTTGTAGATATTAGTCAGAGCATTTATTTGCACTGTAACCTTTCTGTTTACCTCATGTACTGCAAAACACTCGATCAGCTCACTGTTATGTTTGTAGCGCTAATTGAGAAAATAATTCATCCACCGCTTCCACTGGCAAACAAGTTTGCCAGAAACAAAACAGTTTGTTAGCTGATCCTGTTGTAAAAGGTAACTCCTTGAAAAGTGCCTCTATACCCCGTTTTGTGAAGAGACAGAGTGAAGAAGAAACACGCAAGTGAAGTGTTTTTGCTCATTTTCGGATTTGACTGTTGCAGTAGTGTTTTCTTTCACTTGGACCACTTTATGTTGATAAAACCACACAAAAAGGTTTCCTCTCGCCTCTGAGTACTTATAATGGTGGAAATAAGCCATCTATTTTTCAGGAAACCTCTTGTTTTCCCAATTAATCCATCGGAATTGAGTACGTCAGCCTCCATGTTGAATTTGAGCAAGCTAGTTCCCAGGAAAGCCTTGAGGTCATTAACGCATGCGCAACTCGACTTGAACGTCACATCGCGTGTGTAGACAAAAGCGTGGGTTTGAAGCTGGCTGCGTTACTCTGCTGTAAAGTTCGATTCCCCAGGATTTTACGACTAAAACACATCAGTTGAGGAGAAGAAAATGGACAGACATATAGTTCATGAACCACAAAATGTCCCAGGCTGGCTAGAAAGAAAGGTTAGATGTTTGGATCACAGATTTCTCAACTCATCGTCACTCATCAGAAGTTCGAATTTGTCATCTGATTCTTTATCTTCTCTTTAGCATCTTTACATCATCATTGTTTAGTTTTGAAATGGTAAAGTTCTAGAATTAACAAGATATAATAAGCTTTAATTGGTCAATTGTGTAAATCCGTTTGATTTGAAGGACTAGAAGACAGAATTTCTGAATCGTTTATTCATGGCTGCCATTCATACTCGGAGGAATCGTTTGGTTTCTTTGAATCTGAACTTTCGATTACACAAACTTAAATTGTACTGACTAATCATTTGAGCATCACTGACATTAATATTGACTCAAAAGCCCAAAATTCACTGTTAGCCAGCCTTGCTTTGCCACATAAACGTGAAGCGAAGACCAGACGGAGATGAATTTTGTAGACCTTTTCCATACTAAGAGTGTTCCCTTAGAGTTCTCTTTCAAGAATGTTATGTTATAGTTGCATATGAATAAAATGCATGTTATTATGCCTTGGATTTTATTTTGTTGGTTTCATCTTACCTTAAATCCCAATAAATATATAATACAATCATTATATTATAAAATAATTTCAAGTTTATACCAGCAAGCACATGGGTTTTCAAAGCTGGTCATCTGTTTCATATCTGAAATCATACTAAAAGTATACTTTGATATAAAGCCCAAGTATAAATAAAGCCTGTATGTGATAAAATTATCATACATACAGAAAGTATACATTCTGTATACTCCTTTGATTTTGAAATTTATTTGTGCTATATTTCGTAGTATACTTTTAGTATACTTGACTGGACATGGTACACTAAAAGTATACTTTCAGCCGTCCCAAATTACTATTACAAAAAGTATACATCAAAGTATATCTTTGGTATACCCAATGTAGTATACTTTGTGTGCATAAAGCATATACAAAAAGTATAGTCTATTTTGTTAAGGGTTAAAACAAAGTATCTGGAAAATATACAGATACATTAACTGCAAAATAAAGAAATCTTTAACAAGTGATTGATCAATCTTTACTGCTGGTATTTTATTTTATAGTGCCATCATTTATGACGTCCGGCCAAGTCTAGGGAGAAATTTCTTGGTGAACAGCCATAATGATGACCACATACTTTTCTTAATCAATCACTTGACAAATCTGGCATCAGTTATCATACATCGGTCCCTGAGCACATTGTTAGCTAGCGCTGCCTAAAGATTTATAATATTTGGTTTTTAAAGAAATGTCTTCTGTGACTGAAAGAGGTGAAATTAAACAATACTTTTCACTAAGAACCATTAAGGCTTGTAAACCTTTTGTTGCCGAATGTTAAAGTCTCATCAAACACACCATCAAAAACTTTTTCCTTCACGAAAACATGCTGACCACTGAGGAAACGGATTTGGATTGCTTTCTTTGTGGTGAAACAAAACTGTATTTAAACTTCGGGCAAGTCACCAAGTGTGTTATTTTTAAACTATTTCAATTTCTAGGCGAGAAAAGCCCACCTGTCAATCTGTATACAAGTTGGCATTTGGCAAAATAGCTCTTTTTTATAACTTGAGAGTTGTTCTCGGAAGTCATGTTTCATCTAAACGTGACTGATATTCACCATGGCAACAGACTGGTTGTGATTAATGTAATGAAGTACATAAAGATATATGCGAAAAGTAGACTGGGAAACCAGCTGCTGCGATGCAGCTTGTATGCTGTTCTTCCATTCAGTGAAGTAACTAAGGATCTAATATTATCATTCGATACTCTTTTCCCTTCCTTTTCATTGGACCAGAGCCTACCATGTGACCTACAAATAACTGCCAACAAATAATGGTCTCTGCGTTATAAGCAGTCTGGCAAAGTCCCCCAGCCAGTGTTGTAAAGCGCCTAGAACAGCTAGTGATATAGGCGCTATATAGAGTTTATTATTATTACTATTATTGTGCACAGTACCATCCAACTGTGATTTTGCTGCAAATAATATTCCACTCATGCATAGTTGTGTCAATGCGTCTAAGCTCTTCAAATTCAGTGAAAGATGGCAGATCGTTTCATGCTTCCCGAAAATAATTATGGAAAACAAGCTCAGTGATCGAATGATAAAACTATTGAGGTCCTATTAGGGTAAATTCCGACAGGTGACACGGCTCTCAAACGGCGACATGAAGGAAATGAATGATGATGAACAACAAGTCTGCTCCCATGAAATGGCGACAGCAACAAAAATAAAAGCAAATTTAAAAAAAATAAGAGTCAAATTTTATTTAAGTTGTTCTGGTTGACTTACAGATATCGGTTCTCGCAACTATTTGACAGTGCAGTGCTGTCTTTAACAATCCATGACAGGATACGTAAAAAGCGGGAGATTTATGTACCAAAGTGGGAGAGCGGGAGACAAGGCAAAAAAGCGTAAGTCTCCCGCTAAAAGCGGAAGAGTTGGCATCTATGCAAAATGGACAGCGACATTGGTGATTTTAACTAAGACACCAACTTGATGGCATTCGGGCAGAGCAGAATGCCGAGAATGAGTTTGTATTTTGAAAAAAAAAATAATCGTTCTGTCAGTCTTCGGTGTGGAAACACACTGAGTTATGACCTCTGAATTGCAACAAAGGATTTTTTTTGTTTGAGAAACATCCTCAGAAACATTCCGAACTTCCGAAATTGTGACATCCGGCTCTTCTAAAATTGCGACATGTAAAGATTTGAAATTCAGACAGATGACATAAACACCCTCCCTAACAGGGCCTCACTATTATTGAACTCAGTTTTCGCAACATATCGTGATTTGCCAGTGTCTTGCAGATCAATTATTTGCCAAAGCCATAACTGTTCACCACTGACAAATCACGATATTTTGCTCAACCTCGTCCAATAATTGTTTAATATCCAACCCTGACAAACAAATGGACAGTGCTGGCATGCATAACATCTTTTTGCCTTCAATTTTCAGTTACGAAATTGCTCATAATGCTTTCTGTTCCACTGCTGGAGAAGAACAGCTTACCTTCCTGAATCAATGAAGTCACAGACTATAGTATTGGTGATGAACAGTATAAGTAATGCTACAAAGATGTTGTAAATTGTCTTGATATGGTTAACTTCAAGGAGCTCCCTAGAATAGAAAAAGTCATCATTTAGTAGTTTTACTTGTCCTTTATCTGAAGAAGTTATAACTGTAGTAATTAATAAACTACAGGTTTACTGAATCAAAGTGCAACTGAAGGTGTCTGATGACACTGATGATATTTTTTAAAAGCAAACAGTAGGTAGGTTCTATGACATACTTACGTCAATACAGACTGCCGTGCAACAAATACTTTATTTCCATTTAATTTTTCGCTGAAATAAATAAAAAATGAAATGATATTACATTTGATTTAGTCTCCTCAATTAGTAGAGAGTCTGTGCTCGGCTAGAACGATTTCAGTGAGACTTTAATAAAGTAATTATTATTATTATTATTATTATTATTATTATTATTATGCGATGAGGTAACCACATCTAGCTACCTGAATCCAAATTAGTTTTCTCCCAGACATCCCACAGTGTCAGAAACACTGACACATTAAATTTGACCTTACCAGCAAAAAAATTATACCTTACATGTAAGTCGATATACAACTACTTCAATTTATGTTGTTGGATTTAGAACATCAAGCTTACACAACAAGACCACAAGGGGACATAGGTAAGTCTTAACCATTTGGCTACATTTTTGCATTGTCAGCTACATGATAAGATGGAAGGAAATGCTTATAAATAATAAACATTTGTCTATGGGATTTAATATCTGTAGGGGTGAGTCAAGCTGGGTGATAAGCCTGTATGGTGATCAATGGGCTAGAATGCCATTAGCTACCTGTGGGCATGTCCAACTTGTAAATAATATTTATTAGAAAAATAAAGAACTGAAGAACAAATCAAAAAATCTTGTTTACCATACTTAGACAAATGGCATTTTTATCACATATTACATTTTATTTATTCATTGTGTGGATGTACCTTCTTCTAGAAAGCAACACCTGGTTGCCGAAGTACTGTACATGCAAGGCTTCAGTTAATTGCTAATTCATTGCCAGTGCAGCGAATCAGCATGGAAATTATTTTGATTTATTATGTATAACTTGTTTTTTGTTTTGTATTGGCTAAATACAGACATTCTTCAAATATTTTATGGTGAGTGATCTTGAGTTCTACTGAGCAAATGTGATGCTTCTTGTGCATAAATGGGTGAGCCTGATTAAAAATGAAGCTAAAACAAATGAACCATATAGCTTTGTACTGAAATAAAGTAATACTATTGTTACAGTAGCAACACAATTTGACTATTCAACAAGACCAAGAAAGTCTTTAATATTCTAACGTACCTGTGATTACACGAGTGATCTGATTCCGGCTCTAAATATTCCACATCGTGCAAAACATCGTCCAACAGTTCGTTTAACTGACCATCTATCTGATCTACGAGCTCCGTTCTCAGTTGCTTGGAAGGAAATGAAGAAATAAAAAATTAACACAAAGTCAACGAATAAAATTTCACCGGTGTGGCAAATTTCAAAATTAAGATGATCTAAATCTGCGAATCCTTAATTACTAGCTGAAAGTGTTGTGCAAATAAATTAATCCTTAGGGATTTGTTTTTGTTTTAGACAAAATAAATTGTCTTATTGTTTCGTACATGCATGTTGGATTTATCACCTCAGCCCGCTGACGAAGTTCCAATGCTCGAGCCCTTCCCATTGCTTCTTTCTTGTCCAAGAAATTAACCCCTGAAAACGGCAAATACCATAGTCATATCGTATCTACAATTTTAGAGGGCTGTACAATATATTTGGAAAGTCCAAAGTACCTCCATTAGTTTCGTGAGTGACCTGTCGTCTTCTCACACTCGAAGCCATGTTGTAATCCCCTCTCGCAGCCTAGTCCCTAGGCGTTCTCTCTTGCCCCACTTGTGCGCGCGAAGTCTGGGAAGGAGTGGGCGAGAGATTACCAAAATACCCCTGATCGCCCCTGGTCTTGTTTTCACCACAGGCTCCCCAAGTACATGGTGATTACCGTATCACGCAATATAAACAAGATGGATGCAAATTATAAGGATTTGTATGGGAATCCCGGTAATCGGTTCTAGTTGATAGATATACGAAAGCCTTCTCAATAAAAAAGCCTTACCTTACATCAAAGGTGTGTTGCTTGCCGTCTGTGTGGTTATTTTACCGATCTATCGCGATTTATGTGCTTCCTGTGTTTCCACTCTTAAGAAAAACACAGGAAGCACATAAATCGCTCAAATCGTACTTCACCGCATAATTTTTGTAGACTCAGACGAGTGATCGCCACCAATCCTTTGCGCAGCAACCTCAAAGGTATATAATTCCATTATTGTAACGTGCGATGTCCTGCATATTTCAGTGTTGTTTATTGTGAAACTGGTAGTATTTGCTTGGCGTTCTCGGTGACGTCACCGTTGACAGTTGGGTTTGACCGAGCCGAGAACGCCTGGAGACTAGGCTGCCCTTCTCGTTTTTCCCGCTTAGAAACCAGGCGACGCACTACACCGAGGAGAGCCCGCGAGTGAGCGTTAAGGCCCTGGCAAACGAGAACGCAATAGGGCCGTTTATGCGAGAGGAAATATACCGCGGCTTACTCTAGCCGCGGTTTACATAATACACGAAAGGAACTGTTTATACGAGTAAACCTCCTAGGCCAGGATAAGCCGCAGCTTGCGAAAACCGTGAACATAGATTTTGTACCATTTATACGGGGTGTTCGCGTCTTATGTAAGCCGTAGCCAAGCCTCGGCTTATTTTCTCTCGTATAAACGGCCCTATTAGGTCCGTTTATACGAGAGAAAATAATTGTTGCAGACGATTGCGGACACATTGTTGCGGACAAAAATGTTTCCCCGTTTCCCGCGCGCGCAACATTTGTTGCGGGCACAAAATTTGTGTCCTCAACAAATGTTTCCCAGTTTGCGCAGTATGCTTTGCAGTATGTTTGCTCCCCAAGAAACATCATGAGCAACAATGTGTCCTCGTTTGCCATGGCCTTTACACTACGTACTTACCGCGGGGGAGACGCCATTCGGGGTGTTCGGGAAGAGGCCTCCGCGTGTCCGCATCACCGCATGCACACATAATATATAGTCTAGTCTCTCGACTAAGGGATTCTCGTCACGGGGAATTTCCAAGGCCTGTCCTTCATGGCGATGAGTGGATTGTTTGGGGGTTAAAGGAGTCCTGTAATGGCTGTTTTTGTCATAAGTTGTTCAAATTGTGAGGAAGGACTTTTTCTATGATGCCATCCCGTCGGCCCATCTAACATGAAGAGGTAGATTTCTAATTATTTCTTGGACGGAAAAGTAGCATTATTTTATGGCGGTGTTTCCAGGACAAATTGACGAAACTTGAAAAAAGTTAACTTTTTTCAAGTTGCAATCCATTTCCTCCTCGTCATCCGTGGCCACAGACACAGACAATGTACAAATTTAGTATTTCGTAGGAAAATTGCAAAGTTTTTAAGTGTTCGGCTTTGCAAACACGTGTTTGGGTTCAGACCAACAGGTTTCTGATCGACTTCTTTTTTATTCAAGATGAGGCACATTTAGGAGATAAAAATTTTGGGTGTACTAATGACAGATGCAGCAGCAACAAACCCGGGAATAAAGGAAGGTGAACACATGAACTGTGACGAACTCTTTTATTTTAATTATTGTATTGTTTTATTCTTTGGGCGTTGGAGTTTCAACTTAATTGGATTTTTTGTATCTATCTAATTGGCCTGATGGTGTATGAAATTCTGATCAGTGTCTGATGGCCATAATTCCAATATAGTCATTGTATGGAGACTACGAATGAAAGTAAACAATCATTACCAAAAAGGTTAACGTGGAGTTTCTACGATTTCGCGTCGTCATTTTCAAATGTAAATTCACGACATGGGCCCATGTGCGTGATGCACGATAATTAAGTTAACTGATTGATGGCTTCACTTCACTAGCCTCCTTCGCAGACGTCTTTGGGCTCTTCACGCGTTCCTTGCCCACGAACGTCTGCTGAACTGAACTGCCACTTCCGTTCGCCGGCGGTTAGCCTTTGTTTTGAACAAACCAATAACGAGCTGCGTAAGAATGGAAATCGAGCCCGATTCACGTGCATCGTCTGTGAAAATAATCCCGGGGTCGAAGTCCTACTTTCAAAAAATTGGAAAACGAACTATGATTGGCTAACCACCGCGAACGGAAGTGGCAGTTCAGTTCGGCAGACGTTCGTGGGCAAGGAACGCGTGACGAGCCCAAGGACGTCTGCGAAGGAGGCTATCACTTCACTCACTACACTTCACTTATTTTATTGATGTGACCTCGTTCAAATGAATGATATTATATACATCTCGGTCAGCGGATTCCTAGAGAAACGTAAATAACAATGATTTGCGGAACTTAGCGTCGTCCGCAATTTCTACAACAGTATGTGGTAGATTATTCCAATCTCTAATTGTGCGTGGCATCAAACTGAATTTGAACATGTTAGTGCGAGCATAAATTGTGGAGTAATATCTATTGTGCATATGTCTTGTCTTTCTGGCCGGCTTTGATAATTCATCCAGGGGTAGGATTGCGTTGTTATCTAAACGCTTTTTGAGTGGACAGAGTCTGTCTACCTCCCTCCTGAACTTAAGTGACTTCCAACCTAGATCCTTTAAAAGCTTAGTGACACTAACAAAGAAAAAAGTACTTTTCTAACGGAGTCAGCTTTAAAATTAAATCCCGAGGAATTCTTTAACCGCCACTAAGCAATGTTAAAACGTTTCCATTTCCCATGAGCCCCAGCGATCAATCGTACTCTATAAGTGTCCAATAGATAGCCTGACTGACAAAAAACAATTCGATTTCTCAAGGGCTTTCGTAACAAATGACCAAGATAAGGTAAAATATCACGTTACCTCCTAAAACTTTCAATCCTGTAACCGAAGTTCACTTGATGAAGACTCCTGATCCTGCGCAGCTAAGCGGTTGATAACTGGATCCGAAACTTGCGCATGACGTTTGAACCTTGACTGCTACGTTGTTCAACTTCAAATCTTATGGAAAGACAACAGCTGTTGACAATCCTTCGTTGAATTAAATCCAACATCTTAAAAACTGAAAATGAAAGCTGTAATTGCAGCTAATCGTATTTAACTTTTTTTTCCAGTTAGAAAAACATCATTCTTTGTAGATCAAGATAAACGTATTCTGAAGCAAGTCAAAGCTGCTTTTCATGCGCGCGACGTTATGTCGATTTCATAACGTCATTAATTGTATTATGTCACGCGATAATAAACAAAACCATTTCAAACGAACTCGTGAAAGAGAAAAGGATGTATTTGCTTCCAGATAGTCGTTTTTTCGGAATGGTAGCGCTCGGTTGCGGAGCGTATGTGGCAAGAGAGTTATATGTCATGCATTTTATGAAACCTTGGAGCAGCGAGGAGTGCGGCTTCGAAAGACCACCTCCGCGAGGAAATTTTCCAGATCTGCGCCTTCACAATAACTTGATGGCGAATCATCTTACTCCGGACCTTTATGAATCGTTAAGGTAAAATATTCGTTTAGTCATTATTGTTGTTCATTCCGAAGTTAAAGCCAAAGAATCATTACTGAAACAGGCTAGACCGGAAGTGTGTCTCCGGTCACACAGCCACAAATAGCAAATCAGTCAGATAGGAAATATTGATTATAACATAAGATGATCAAAAGTTTGACGGATAAAAAGCTGAGTAGGATAATTAAGCCCACAAGATCCATACATATTAAGAAGTTGAAAACGTGTAGCCTGCGTGCAGACGTTTGCCAATGTAGACGTCTGCACGCAGGCTAAAACCGTGAAGCATGCAACAGATAACTGTACATGTACCAGTACAAGATACACAGAACGCTCGGTCTGGTGTACTTCCAGATGAGCTTTCATTCAAAGGATCGTGAATAATTTAATGGCCTTTTCTTCTAGCTTTAATTTACCGCTTTACTTGCTTGATGAGTCTTAAATCAAGTGGCCGTCCATCCTTGTCACTATTCTTAATCGCACACGCAACGTCGTTTTTCGTCTTGTTTACGAAAATTTGGTTTATCAACGGAGTTGATAATGTAAATTGACCACCGTACAGGGATTCGATTAGCTGACGTTTCGAGCGTTAGCCCTTTGTCGGAGCGAATCCAAGATCTTGAATCCAAGATTCGCTCCGACGAAGGGCTAACGCTCGAAACGTCAGCTAATCGAATCCCTGTACGGTGGTCAATTTACATTATCAACTCCGTTGATAAACCAAATTTTTCGTGTTTCACTCCCCCCATCGACGCAGCACCACAGTTTCTTTAGAAACTAATCCCCTTTATTCTTTCGTCTTGTTTATATGATTAAAATGAGTTTCAGTCCAGTGACGTTGAAAACTTTGGCAAGTACACTGGCATTGGCTGCAAAGCGTCTTAAAACATGCGAATTCCTACTTGTTCAGTCTAATCATCCTGAAAATTCATAGTCACAAACTGAAAAAGCTGCGTGGAGTCAGTCTACCATGGATGTTAAACATGGTCAAGATCTGTGGCACTGTGTTGAAACAGTTCGAATTTATTCTATGCTTTTAGCCGATTAATTTGTAGTGTTTGAAAATATAAGATAAATTTAGTGAATATTTCATATTGTTTTTTTTAAACAACTTGATCTGGACCTGGGTGTTTCGTTCAATTCTTTCTAATTAACAATTATTTATGAGCTCTCGATTTCTATCGCGTGATAGCTGATGAAGGCGCAGCCCGGATCAGCTATCACGCATAGAAATCGAGAGCGAATAATCTAATTGTTTTAGTATAAATCTACTAGTCGTTCAAAACTAAACAAGTAAATTAGCTAATTCCTCCTCGCAGACACAGCGGCCGCCATTTCGTTGGCAACTGCTACTCACTATCTATCACAGAATAGATAGCGAGTAGCGTAGCCAATCAGAGAACGGCATTCGTGATAGAACTCTAGTAGATTTATACTAACACAGAATAGATAGCGCTTAGCGAAGCCAATCAGAGAACGGCATTCGTGATAGAACGATAGTAGTTTCGAACATGCGCGCAGAAGTTCCATCGGAGTCTTCACAAGTTAATGCAAACAAAAGAACGACATGACTTTTCCCACAACTGCTTCCCTAATATAATGGGATTATCACTTAATATAGAATCAAGGAAATTATTGTCTGTACATATGTTTCCATCTTCATGTTTTCTAACAGCCAGCCATCTCTATAGGGGTTAAGACATTTTTCAATAGTGGCAAGATCTATGCATAACAAAGTGCAATTGCCAAACAAACGTGTTTATTGCCAAGAATAACTCCAGGCCTAAATAAAATGAACGAAAAATAACTGTGATCAATTCAAATTTTTGCTTCATAATTACTTGAACGATCGATGTAACTTTTTATTGGTTCTCTGATGCGGGCTTCATTGACGGTAACAAACTTACTGCAACAAGCGTTTTTATCAATGTATTAGTTCATACCACACAAGTGAATAGTGCTTTCCGCGCATTCTGATTGGGCTAGCTCGGAGATGAATAGCAAGTACTATTCACCTTTTGAGTAAACGGAGAAAAACAAATTCGTTGCCCGTTTCGCTTCGGTTACCGAGGAGCAAATTTTATCGATTAATGAGGCGGTTGTTCCGAAAAATACAAAAATGGCAACAAAGTTAGAAGTTTGATTTGACTGGATTTAATGGTAAGTTGTTTAATCTTTCCAAACTCAAATTTTGCATAAGAAAGGTACAATACCCTGTTTACATGAACTGTCGAGCACCATATAAGTATAAAAACTGAAACAATACTGTTTTGCAGCATGGTTTCAACAGCAAGACAAATTTGGTACACCAACTGGGGAAATGTCACCTGGACAATTAAATAACTACCTTCAGAAGTTTTACTTGAAGAAAGCGAAGAAAAAACTTTTACAACAAGAAATCACTTACCGCTGATTCGGGCAGTTCATTTGTGTCTCTGTTGTAAGAAATAAAAAATCAAATTTTCAATTAGCTGTTTATTCAACTTGTGTGGTATATACTAAAACAATTATTGACCATTATTCACCTCAGTGTCCGTGAAAGTCTTGCATATTTACCTCCACTTCGGTGAATAATTGTTAATTGTTTAAAAACACTAGATACCAAACCACCCCAAACGGCTTCACCCTTGACAAAGCAATTCAAGTGGGGGTAGACCACCCAGGGACGCCATGGCAACGGACATCCGGGATAATAGCAGGAGACCGAGAGTCATACGAAGTGTTTGCTCCCCTATTTGATGAAATTATAAAGGAATACCACGGGCACGGCAAGAAAGATTTCCATTCCAGAGACTTAGACAGCCGTAAGATTGTCGATGGTCAACTGCACAGTGATTACGTGCTGTCTGTTAGGCTACACACTCGCCGGTCCATACAGGGATACACCTTACCGGCCGGGTGCTCTCGAGGCGAGAGAAGGACCCTTGAAGGTCTTATTCGTATGGTGCTCTTACGACTGGGAGGTGAGTGGGGGTTACAACAACAGGTTAATATCGTCTAAACAAACTTCTGTTAAGCTCACCCTGAAGAGAACCTATCGTTATTTCACAATTATTTCTAAGCACCTTTCGCAACGTTTTATTTATTTATTCCTTTATTTATTCATTTTTCCATAATTATGTACCGAAGAATAAATTCGATGTTCAATACTAATTCGACATTTTCTTTTGTAAATCAGTTGACATCGTCCGTGAAAATTGGGCATCAGTCATTCTTCTGCTTCGTGTAGCCGTAGGGCTACGCGTACACTATCATTCTACTTGCACAAAATTACAGTTTGTGATTACTGATATACGTGTAGTTGATACGAAAACTAAAATGTACTTAGCGAATGGAGTCAGAACATTGAAAATGAATTCTAATGAGCAATCTCACCTTTATCGTCGCGTTTTCGTGACTGACCGCGAAATTTTCAAAGGCAAATTTACCGCGAGAGTGATCTGTACGCTTCCGGTTGCTGTATAAACAATAGAATCGATTGCATATGCGCCTAGCCGTGAAACCCTCCCTTTAACGACGGGTGCTGCGTCTTTTTCAGTATAACAGTTAGTAATCGAGCCTAATTTTTAGACTGACTTGAGTTATGAAAATGGGTGATCAATTCTATAATTGATCTATAAACTGATTGATTGATTGATTACATTTCTCTATCCATTCTTCTCAGGTGAATTTGAGGGTGAATATAAGAGTCTTTCTGAATTTCCCGATCCAAGCCTTGGATCACTAAACGTTTCATCTTATCCCACGTCACCTCTGATCACGTGCTCAGGTCGTGCTCGTGATTGGCCTGAGTCACGTGGCATATTCCGCAACAAAGACAACACGTTTGTTGTTTTCGTCAATGAAGATGATCACGTGCAATTTAGGTGCTTTGATAAAGGTGGGAACGTACAAGGCGTTTTCGACAAGTTAATCCGAGGAATCGCAGCTTTTGAACGAGAGCTTAAGAGGTCTGGGGAAGAATTCATGTGGGATGATCATCTTGGTTACATAGTGTCCGACCCAATCAACCTCGGTACGGCGCTTGACGTCAAAGTGCGCATTAAACTACATCATCTTTGCTCGGTAGGTACATGTATAGCTACTCCAGTGTTCATAAATTAAAACACTTCTGATGCGCCTTATAGTGGTTAGGCGTCCATAACAGTGACAAGACTATATAAATACAGGGGACCCTCACTAGGAGCGTTCAACTGCCCTATATCAGTTCCTGTCATGGCGTTTTCACAGACCAGTTTATTTTTAGATTGAATTTCCCACGAACGACTCCCGCAGGTATTCCGCTGACATCACAATTATCTGCACGTGCAGAGCCTTTGTTTTCGGTCATTAAACCTATTGTTTTGTGGCGCTCTCGTTGCGGTTGCCGTCCTCGTTGCCATTTTTCGCGGCAAAAGATAGTCTAAAATTAGATCGGTCTGTAAAAACGCCTTGACATGGGCTTAGTATGGCAGTTGTTCGCTGTCCCAGTGATAAATACTATCACGACTCACTGTTTACTTGTATCTGCTACCCATACATGCATTCAGGAAAAAGAAAGAAGTTTCCATAACGTAATACCATTAATGAAATGAGTGTCTGATGATAACACGAATGTGAGGCTAGAATTACGTCTATGTTTTTAAACATTTTTTCTCCGAAACGAGGCTGTTTGTTTTTGAACGTTTAAGCTCAAAATTGAGCTTATTTTTAAAATAGACGATATCGAGATTCAGTCATGTTGGTGTCTCGCCAAGTCAACATTTTTCACGTAGTATCAGCCTTGCTTTTGTAATTTCTTGGTTTAGTATATACCACACAAGTGAATAGTACCTTTCGCGCGCTCTGATTGGTTAACTCGGAGGTGATTAGTAAGTACTATTCACCTCCGAGCAGCCGGCGCGCGAGATTTTACAATTTCCGACCGCTTGTCGGTATATTGTAACACAAAGTAATGTTTTGGTCCGCTATTTATTCAGCTTGTGTGGTATATACTCAGTGTCGGTGAAAGTGGTGGATATGTAAATATCCACCACTATTCACCTCCACTTCGGTGAATAATTGTTAATTATTTTTTGGTTGATTAGATCTCTTGTAGATCCTACGTAAACAAGCAGCATTATCGTCGGCAGTTCTTTTCTTATTACTTTTCAACAACCTGCCGACCCAATTATATTTATGGTTAACACACAGAATGGGGTGTTTCCCGCTGGCAGATCAACATAGCGGTCAATGCTTTTATTGATTCGATCGTGTAACTTTGCTTTTTCCAACCAGAATAACAACACGACTAACAACTTTGATACGCACAGAGTAATAGCAGAGTCGTCGCTTGACCCAGACACATTTTCTGGATAGAGAGTGAAAGTAAGGCGGGGTGTATGATAGGAAGAACGCAAAAAGGCAAGGAAAACCTGTCAGAGGTGTGTCCTACGGCAGTCCCATGACACCATGCGCACTTAACACCTTGACAAGAATGATTGTCTTGAATGAAAAACAGGCGTCTGTGCAGTGTATGTCGAGCCATGTGTCGCGGCTTATTAACACTCCTGAAAAAGGGTTTTTAGCGAAAATTTTATACATTACACTTAAAAAGTTTCAACTCTAATTTAATAAAGTAAAACAATAAAACTTCTTACAATTACAACAAGCATACAAGAATGAATAAAATTAAAAAAGGATTAAATTGAGATATAATGTGATCCATTACACTAATGAATATCACATTTATAAATTCACGATTCACTGCTGGTCATCAACAGACAAATACCAAATGTGGTTGCCATGGACACAGTTCTTGGTGCATAATTCTCATTTATCAAACATATTTTTTAGGACCCCAGGCTCCGATGGATTCTCACGTCCCACAAACTTGAGAGAAGGAGGGGTGGTATGTAAAGCCTGATTTTCACTAGCGACGCAAGCACCAGCGCAAGCATAAGAAGCCTATGCCAAGTGAAAACGACACTACGCAAGCGAACGCAAGCGAACGCAAGCGAACGCAAGCATAAGCGTAAGCACAAGGAAAACGAAAAATTTTGATCCTTGCGCTTGTGCTTGCGCTTGCGCTTATGCTTATGCTTGTCTTAAGCCCGTTTTCACGGTGAAATAAGCGCTCTCAGAGCGCTTATTTAGTTCTGCTTGTGCTTATGCCTGCGCTTGTGCTTGCGTCGCTAGTGAAAACCAGGCTTAACAGTTTGTCAGCTTACCCTTATTGCCGCGTGTTGATGGAATAAAGAAATTCTCATACCACAGAGACGGGTGCTTTATTTGTTGCGCCAAAATAAAATTAAGCTGTTAAGCCAAATATTGAAAGAGAAAGGGAAGAGTAACCATAGCAAGAGAAAAGAGGGATCGTGATCTATTGCCCCCGAGGAAGAAAAAATAAATTCCCGTTACCTAACGATCGCTACAGAAAAAATCGAAAACTGTTCTAACAAACGAGAACTTCGAGTAGAAAGGGATTTGCACAATAACTTACTTCATACACTCGGCTCACGTTCCCCGCAGCTTACAAGCTTTGTCGATTCGGTTTTGATCTCACTTTAATTTAATTTTTTTTTCCACAGGCCTCTCCGAAGGAGAACTCCTGTCTGGAGTGATGTTCATTCAAAGTTCTCGAACTCTTGGAGTTTCAGAGGTACATCACTTGAAAGTTTTGTCGACAGTTACGCAAGAGTATTCTCAATTTTATTGTCGTGTGCGGAGTCTATGGTTTTATAAGAACCGAAATAACCACTAAACAATTAATCGCTATCAAAAGTTTAAGTAGTGAGTCACTATGACTAATCAAGCTCTACTTCACGGATCGGCCGGCTTTGTTATAAAGTGACAGTCAAAACATTTTGCTTTGCGAATACGCTAATTTCTAACATCTCACTACTATACAACTTGCCACTATGCTATATGTAGTTTGATTTAAAGTCAGTTTCATTGTTGTCATGACTACGAAATCAAGTTATGGTTTAATATGTGGGTAATTTTTGTTAGCCCCTTCGGAGCGAAATTGTTCGTGCTGAGTGCTTACAAATGTTAATCTTTTAAGAGAGCAAATTGGTCATACTGCTGAGAAAAAACTATATATTCACTCACGCAACAAATATTCTGTATTATAGCGGAAACAATTTACCACAAATGCATGGTCTCCTTTGTCTGCTTATCGAAGTCATCTCACAGGACCTCTTTTTAATCTCTTAGGTGCAGTCTGTTCAGCGGTTATGTGATGGCGTCAATCGACTTATAGAAATAGAGCGCATGCTTGAACGGGGAGAAGATATTGAAGACGCACTACCTACGCCCCAGGTTCCGCGCAAACAACTTGAATTCAAGATGTAGAATCGTTTTATCAAATAGCCAACAAGCAAATGAAAACGCAATATATTTTCTAAAACGTTTTTCAGTTGGATTAAAGGTCACTTGCACGCACTATAAAAATATGACCGTCCTTTTGTATCAGTTTCTGACGAACGAACATTTTGCGGATTTCAATGCATCCACTCACTTAGTTCGAATTTCTTTTTGTAACTAAAATGTTAATTTTCATAAGCCTTATCGTTATTCTAAGCAGATGCAGAATAAAGGAGTTTATTATCAAGTTTTTTTGTTTTGTTTTTTTCCTGTGTAATATTTGTAGGTATTAATCCAGTTTCACTCTCAACGACACGAGAAGCTTAGGATATATTTACTTGTTAATCATTGCAAAATGTTTTTCAGAAACCAAAAAAACACCAAATGATATTTTTTCACAAAATAGCTTTTATTTGAATACTCTTACACTTTCGGGAGTCAACCAAATATTGTTTTCTACAATAAAATACTCCTCGCAGCTTCCCGACTAGCAAGAGTAAGCAGTTTTATCGTTTGTTAGTGTCCGAAAAGTTAAACCTTCGAGGGGTTTTCTAAAACTGAAAGAGGACTTTGGTCTGGACGATTCAACTGCTTCTAACGCTTTTCTTAATATTAAATCGTTTTCATGGAAATCCTTTATTAGAAGTTTTCAGTTTAAATTATTAGCTGATAGTACTTTTACTAATTATCGTCTCGCTAAAATAGGTTCTGTCCCGAATGATCTGTGTACCTTTTGTGAGGCAGGATCAGAAACGGTTCATCACCTATATTATGAATGCTCTTTCGCCAATCTTTTTTGGAAGCAGTTTGAAAACTTCTGGTTTACGCTCTCAGGAAATTATGAAGAATTCACTTTAAGAGATGTTTTTGTCGGTAGACAAGTTGGAGAATGTGGCTTACTAAATTACCTGTTCATTCTTGCTAAACTTCATATTTGGAATTGTCGCAAACGCAGAGTACCCCCAAATTTTGAGGTTTTTAAGGCAATGCTGGATGTGAAATACAAAACAGAAATGTATCTAGCCTCTAAGAAAAATAGGGACAAAAAAATTTCAGGCTAAATGGCAATTTTATATTAATGCTAGGAATACTCGTTTATCGGCCTAATGATGTAAATAGTATAAGAAGGTGTTATTGGTGACCTGTATTAATTGCATTGTACTTATGGCCATAAATGGAAATAAAATGTGGAAAAAAAATGTCGATTTGCATGTGACATAGACAAAGTAGACCTAACTGGCTTCGTGATAGCTTGGTTTTTAGTCAAGATGTAATCTCAGAATTACAAGCTTTGTTAACTGTAAGAATACCTCTCAAATTAATGTGTCTAGGTAAGCTGAAAGCCACTCAATGGGCACAAAGACTTTCAGCTTACCTAGATACATTAATTTGTGAGGTATTCTTGTCACTCCAAGCCACATCCCATAAGCTCCACATTTTCATTGTTTGTTGACTGCAAGGTTTCCTTGCCGACAAATAAGTGTCTATGATTTTCCTGTCCAAGTCGAGATATTGAAAAATTAAGAAAATCTACCAGGGGGTCTTACATGTTGAGAGAAGGCTACAATCTGACAAGTTTGACGTCAGTGCCTTGTGGGTACAGCATGCACGCACTTGATTCTCTTGTGACTCTTGTATATGTGGACGCTGTAATAGGAGACTAAGGCCCCAACCAAGACTGTACTAGTGCTGTAGTGTGAAACTCAATGAGAGAGAGAAACCACCTTTGCACTGATGTGTTTGTTTAACAAAGAGGAGTCTAACAGGATCCTCTGTAAATTAAAATAATGTGAATGGACCACAGAATGTTCCTATTCTTTTTGGAGAATAACTGGGAGCGAGACGTCATACGGCAAGAGAACAGGGTGCACGAACGATCGGCGAAATTCACGTCTCCTGGGTGTTTGAGACACTGCAAACAAGTGTCAAGTTATCACTGAGTAGGTCACTTTTCCGAGAGGGCGAACAGCTTTGGCCTTTTATTTTTAACTATCTCTGTTTTAAATGTCGTCCTGCTTGTAGTTTAGCTCAATCTGAGACGCCACTAAAATAGCCTGTTCACTTGTAAAAACACCAGCCACGCTGCGATAATTGAACTGAAGGGGTTCAACCACTGAGAAAGTATCATTACAGAAATCAAAGGAATGCACCTATTATACTGGGTTTGCCAAACCATTTAAACAAAAATCACATTTATGATGGTTACGAGATCATATTATCATAACAAAAGGATCAAATATTATCCCTCACTCCAAGGTATATATCTGACCATGGCGGACAGCTGCTGTCTAAGGCGGGAATGTGGTGAGCCAGTCCGACCACATTCACTCAGGCCTGAGCTTTGTGAAAGACTGACTCGATACATGGGACGGGTTACCGCTGCAAGTCATGCACCTTTTTGGTGAAAAAATTGAACAACTGGAAGATCAAAGCAAACAAATAATCGCTTTGAAATGTCAACACATTAGTATAAGCAATCACAAGCTAAGGTGCCCCGCAGTTGTGAAGTTGTCCATGTGTTTTCCAGTTGAATTGAATACTCGAATACTAGTATTTTTTCAGTGAAACCGCCGAGGTGTTAAAACTCTTGGGAGTAAAAAGAAGGCATTCATTGTCTACAAAATCACGCTAACGGCGCTTTATCGGATGAGTCGGTCAGTCAGATACTACGCCATTCAAATGCAACAAAAATTATTGGGATATTGGAGTTTTTGTAGATGATTATTGAGTGTTTTGTTCCTATCTTTTTAGAGTAGCTTTTGTTAAATGAAAGCCTGCAACGTGTACAAAGTCATTTCCTCTGCTTAAGTTTTGACTATAGTGGTATTGTAATCCACACACACAAACACACACAGAAAAATGAACGGATGTAAGTCAGGCTTCAAAAGTCATCAGCGGTTCCTTTACCCCACCAGATCGCGGGCCGACGATATTTTCCGACAAATAATTTTCAGGATTTTTGGATAGTATGCTTAAGATTAAAAGTAATTGTTTTGCACGGAAAAATATAAGTAGTCGCGCTCGTCTTTATATAGGGACTAAGTGCAACTAATTGATATTGCGAAAATTCTACTATGGGCTATCTAATTATCACTTTTAGTCCCAGTATTACCTTTGGCAAACAAATGCGGTATTTTGTGTAAAGAACGGGGAAAGAAAATGAGCACATAACCGATTGATGTTTACACAGGAGTCGGTTGCCGGACGCGGCTTAAATTTTTAGAGATAAAACTTGTCATTTCACATGAAATACTCACCCGGTGACGTGCATAAGCGCAGTGATATCTGGCAGTAGAACAAGAGGCTCTTCTTATCAATCACGAGCATCTCAACGAAAAAATCTTTTTCTATCGACGCCAAAAGAAACGTCAGGCTGCTAAGCTATAGAGAAACTGCCTGGCTTTGAGAGGCAAGGGAAATCTGCTAGAAGTAAGGTACTGTACTTCACAGCTCGAGAAATTTTGATTTACGGTAAAAAAGATATCATCAAATGTTTTGATCAAAACTTGCGAGGCTCAAGAATTAGGCCCTCGCCTAATCAACGCAATTTTACGCGCATGAAATGCATTTTATCAGAAAAATGTTGAAAACACTTCAAAATGCAGTGAGTCCAAACATTTTGTGGTCTCTGTTATTTAAGTGGACAATTAATTTTCCATCGATCTTAGATTACGTTTCAACGCTTTGTGTGAGAGACAGTTGAGAGGAAACAAGCAGTACTTGAACAGAGAACCAAGAGCAACAATTGTTCACTGCGCGTTACCCCGAAACAAACTTCGCAAGACTCAGTGATCTCACGAGAAAGAAATATCACAAACCGGTATGTTTCTTGAGATATTTGCATCAAAACTCAATTTCCCTTTTTCAGCGAAATCTCTTTGATTTGAAAAAGTTTTTAATGAACATTACGTAACTGTATGTGCTGTCGAAACTTTAAGAAGTCAAAAGCAATATTCCATCGACCGACTCAGTGAAGCTTTCGTTTGGGAAAGCTCTGATTTGGAGGCTAACATGCAACCAAAGTAAAATAGAATTCGAAAGTAGGATGTGATGGTTTCATAGAACAGCTCGTTCTCACCAACTCAGTTCAGTTCTTTTCTATCATAATGGCTCCAAGGGCGGGTAAATTAGTGCCTGGAGAGCTAGGGCTTTATAGAATAGCATTTAGAGCAAAATTCTTTGTTCTACGCAGAGTTTTTCTTTTTAATTATTAGCTTACGTATACATCTAAATTACAGTAAACTCGATTGTGGAAGTTGAACATATCACTGTTCAAACTTGTTGTGTAGAGTGAAACTTGAGAAGAATTAAGAGAGAAGGAAGAATGTTATCAGTAAGTATTGGGAGTCACAAGCGATTCTACTGCTCTTTTGTGCTTGCTCCTGAAGACTTAGAGTGTGTTTGTGTTATCTACAGAGAGACAGCACATGTGCTTTACATAGCTCTTTGACAGCCTTTCAGAATTTGTAGCTTGGTCATCGACAGTTTTCCCCACATCGCTCTCGCCATCCCGGCATGACTTAAATAGGGTCATGTTGATCAATACGATATTCCACTAATTCTTCAAGACTCTTTGATATAATTTTAGACTGTAAATTCCGCGGTCGAAGTTTCCTTTTTTTGGCCGCCCTCGGGAAAAAACTTGCAACCGGCTGAAATCTTGGTTTTCGATGTCGTTTCCAAAGTGTTCAGTACTCAAATTTTGATTGAATCTTGCAGGCCTTACACTTTTATTTTTCCTGATCCTATTTATTCTTATTCTTGTCTCCTGCAGTTCTTCCACCCTCAGTCTCTCAATTGTCTGGTTCAAATCAAATCAAATCAATTTATTTAAGCTCGATAGCGTGAGGAGTGATTGCGCAATCTTTCGAGCCGGGGGCTCATTTATTAAACGTTCGAGCATTCCAGATCGAATTGGAATTTAGAAGTGTTGGTTTTTGAGGAGAGGGGAAAACCGGAGTTCCCAGAGAAAAACCTCTCGGAACAGAGAAGAGAACCAAAACAAACTCAACCACACATGACGTCGAGTCCGGGAAACGAACCCGGACCACCGGGAAGGCGTGTGCTCTCACCACTGCGCCATCCCTGCTCCCAGTTGGCTGGTTTCATTTGTGCCGGTATATTTTCAAAAATATCTACCTGAGTGAAGAAGAGGTGAAAGGTAATAGGGCCAATTTTGTTTCAGTTTTCGGTTTGTAAAACACTGGCCAAAATCTACGCTTTGCCCGCCTCATATTTGCATGATTTCTTAGAAATTTTCGTTCAGTGTCGATTCAGTCTTGTTGATTATGAGGAAACCGGCTTGGGTCATCAAAAAGTGATTACGTCAAAAATGGAACAAGGGTATCAGATGGTCGCTCACGTGCGCATATCAACGCTTAAAGAATCAGGGGCACCCAACGATAAGTTTCGGTAGATATCTGTTCGGTGGAGAGTAATTCGCCTTGTAGTTTCGGCGTCGATTTAAGAGTGCACTCTGATTTTCGTAACTAAAACGTGGTCTAAAAGATTCGAAATTGGGAAATCATAGCCCCGAGGTTTTCGGAAAGGTCGTAATTGCTGTTTTTGGCAGTCAAAAACGTCAGCTAGCATTTTCGGAAAGAAAATAGTTCCCTAGAAAGTTCGTGGAAAGTTCATTTCAGCTTGCATTTTCTCAAAGGAGGATTTTGTTCCCTAACATTTTCGTGCAATTAAAATTTCAGCTAGGGAATCCGAACAGATGAACTTCTTCTAGCTTATGAAAAAATCGCTTTAAACAGACTTCAAACACCATAAGGAACTTAAAAATGCCTTTCTACAGTTTTTGGTTGATTTGGCTCGTAGGGTGCCCCTGAAGAATGAAAGAATGAAAAATCTGTTGGACGCTTAACCTAATTGAGCATTCCTTGGTACTATTCTGAATATTCTTTCTCCTGCCTTGGAATAAGTGAATTTAAAAAAAATGTGTGGAATATGTATTGCCAAAACATCGCATACTCTGAGTATTGCGTAGTAAACCGTTCTCTGTTGATTCTGTACAGTCTATTATCGTAAGCAAAATGAACAGAATGCTATTTAGTTCATTCCGAAGAGAGAACCCTAAAGAGCATGATGTTTTTATATATTCCCGGCATAGTCGTTCGGAAATCGAACTCAATCGAACTCAATCCGTGCATTGAGTTCGATTGAAATTCAGCTCGATTCGGTTCGATTGCCGGACTATGTATATATTCCGGAATTCTCCCCAAAAGAACGCACCCTTATATATCACGTGGTATAAGATGACAATAAGGGCTCTCTGAGCGACAGGGTCACTTCAGCATCCGAGCATGTACAGGCTGATGTACACAGAATCAGGCCACTCCCACGTAGATGCTGAAATGCTGCTCGTCTCTTCACAAACCAGAATGCCAAGCCCCGGCCGAGAGAGCCTGTATTAAGCAATGAAAAACTCGGTAATGTTGAAACTACGGCAGCTCTTTAGATCGTTTGACTTATCCAGTGGTGAAACAATTTTTCCTCTCAGACGAATCGCATTGTGTATTTTATTTCATCGCGTTTTGAAGCAGACGCGCATGAACGAAGAGCATCATTCCTCGTACAAAACTTAATCCTATAGACCCATTCGGCTAACTCAATGTTGTACCAATTCAAATCTCCTGGGATTACGATTCTTTGTGTATTGTATTTGCATTATAATAGCATTCATATTTAAATGATATGGAAATATAATACGTGGAACAAAACGTTTTAATCCCAAAGGGTTTGAATTGGGTACAAAATTGAGTAAGCCGAATGGGTCTATTGTTTTATCATACCAGTATATTCTCTAAACTGTCTTCAGTCAAAACCATATGATATCGTGATGAGAATTTATATCTAGAGCTTAGCTTGGAAGAAATAGGTTCAGATGAAAATCAAGTGCTTATCAAGTACTATTCTATTACATTCATATTTGACTTCTAGAACGTTTCCATTGTTATAAGCTTGTTAGCAGTTAAATACTCTTTTAGCAAGGTGTTATCAAGAAAATAAGTCAACAAGCCAGTTTTGTGCTCACACCCACAACACTCAACTTAATTTTCTAAATCTGGAGCGAGATTATTCTACAAAGAGGAGCAACGAATTTCTCAAATGAGCAAATGTTTTGCAGGCGTTAGCAGTTGAAAATTGTCTTTGACTAAACTTAGCAAAGGTGATAAAATGCAGCTTTCGTGAGGTTCAACTATGCTGTTTGTTTTCAGATGGTCTCATTGTTTCTTATCCAAACATTTTCGCACGAGAAGAGATAAAAAAAGAAGGAAGATCGATTTAATTGTCGAATTTAAGCTGTAGGCTGCGTGAAGTCGTAGCTATTAGATCAGTAGGTTATCACAGATTCAAATTGATGCAGTTCTCGCATTCATACAGTACACAACAGACCGGCCATTCCAACTCAGAAAATTGTAAGTATACCGTGCGTAGTACAGCTTTCAGGTAGTATCAGCTCCAAATGCCTTTCATTAGTATTAACCTCCCTAAAAGAGTGTGTGGTGTTAACGTGAATTTGTCGTTGATAGGGAAAGGTCATGGTTTACTATGATTGTAAATACTCGGGGATCTGAGAACATTTAATGTGAAATTGTGTGGTTGGACCAAAACTGACTTAAACTTATAGACACACGTTTGTGTCTCATGCGAGGCAACGTTTACTGAGGCTTTATCCGAATTGTTGAGATTGGTAGTTTTGAAAAACACGGAACAGTTAGGACAAGATCAAACCAGGGTGCATGTGAATTCCTTTTGCATTCCTTCTCTTGGAAACGCCTCCACTGCTTGAAAGATTGTAGGTGGTTTTTATTTCGGAATTTACACTCTCCAGATCACGTTTTGTTTACTGTAGATTTAATTTTGACGTTCCCGAGTCCGATACGGGTCACCAGATAAGCAATCCCGTGATGAGTCATCCAGAGTCAGCCGAAGATGGTAAAGATCATAAACTCTAAAATCCTCTTGTCTACGATTTAACACAACAAGTTTCTCTTGAACAAATCAGACCAACTTGTATTGTTTTGCAACTTTTTAATACAGTCTCAAGAGCTTGGGTTTGGAAGGGGGAGGAGGGGGGGGGGGGGGTGGGGCGGATGTGCCGCTTACCTCTCAGAACCACCACCCCATTCATTATATGGCCAGTTATGGAACCCCTCTCGGTAACTTTTCTTGCAAATGTCGAGTTAAATGATCCCAACTTAATCAGTATGATTTTGTGCATTTACCTTGTGCTCTCTTTAGTAAGGTCAAATTTTTTGACTGAAGAAGACTTCAATCATAGACACATTCTGGTATATTTGGTGACCGAAATCAATTTCTAATGGAAGTTATCGTGTCAGTTAAACATTTTCAATCTCTTTCTAGTAACTATGGTAACAGTGCAGAGACCCCGCTAAAGCCGGTCAATCCATCCATTTAAGAAAACGCGACACGTTCCAGAGGCTCTCTCCCCCATTAGCCTGTTATTAGAGAACACCACTTCCCCGGACATAACAACACTCTATTGATAATCATCTATTAAAAGCTGTCGTCTTGTACTTGTGTTAAAACAAATGCCCCGTTAACTCCTATGTGCTGAGTGGGGGCGAGAATTCGCTCATGTAACAGCTTTTTTACTGAAAGGAAGCCCCGGTGTGTGGCTTCCGCCGTTTTTCCTTCTCTTGGTGTAGACATTGGCCTCATTAAGAGGGTGAGCGTAGTTTGTGTGCCACACTTAACTTCATGAGAAATGAACGGTTGTTATAAAAAATGATTTCTCTCGAGCTCTTGGCGAGCACAGATGTTTCTCTTCTAGTATTCAGTCTGAAAAAAGGCGAAGATCATGAACGTCACGTTCGACATTAAGCAGAAACATGTTTTGTTCCAAGGTCGGGTGAGGGTTAATGCTGTGGGGAAGTTTTTTCAACCATAAATTCCCGGTAGTACGTCAATAAGGTCCTATCATAAAAAAAAATGGATTTGTGTGGAGAAATGGTGTTAAACGTTTGATTGATGTAAACTGGTTACACACGTGGTTTATATTCAGACCAAACTAGCTCGTTTTTCGGTTTATTTTTCATACTTGCGCGGACAAAAGAATAACAGCTTAAGCTTTAGCATAAAGCAATATGGAAAAAAAATTGTCTTCCCACACAGCCACATGTTTCTCTTATCAGTTTCTAGTGCTATCTAAGTTCATCTTTGACCATTTACTACGTGTACACAATAAGCTTTACTTATTTCTAGACACAAACGAGTCCCGTTTATCGAAAGCTTGCGCAATCTTGCCACTTCTATTACGGGACAAACTGTTCAGTCCTCTCCGAAGATTACCGCCCTTTGCAATCGACTTGGCCGAGCGCGGAGGCGGGAAAGAAGTTATTTTAAACTGATACTACGTGAGAAAAATTGACTTTTCTCACGTAGTATCAGCCTTGCTTGTTACATGTATATTCCGATTTATTTTTTGGCTGATTAGTTCTCTTGTAGATCCTAAGTTAACTTACAGCATTATCGTTGGCGGTCCTTTGCTTATTACTTTCACTTTTATTTTAAACTAAATTCGTATCGATCTAGATAGTTCGTAAAAGGGAAAAAAATCAGTTTGTAAATCGTTATAAATTTGTATGCTGTTGGAGGTAAATGAGCTAACTGAATGTCCTTTTTCAATTAACTTTGTTCTTCTCACTGTTTCACGCTTTAACGTTTGGTGACGTCAATTGTCGCCGGTGCGCCACACGGGTCAGCTGGCGAACCGGGACAATTGCATAATTTTTGGATAGTTTTAATAACCTTTGTTAGATGACAATTATTGCCCAAAATTTAAAATGTAACTTACGAAATCGTCACCTCAAAAACTCTCGAGGACTACGCAAATTGTCTAATTAAGGTTTACAAGTTCTTCAGGAAATTAAGGCGATAAAATCAGGGATTGGTGCGTGATGATATTAAACCTATGGTTAGAGTTCCGCTTTGTGGTTAAAAATAAAGTATTTAAATTTCCTGTCCTTTTGACAATGAGCAAACTTGCTTTGAGTTCAAATGTTTACAGAGCGTGTTTGCGTGTGAACAGACATCTTATGCGACCGGATTTGTTTTTAGCACAAATTGTCACGTCTACCGTGTTGTGAACAGAGTTTATATGTAGAGGACTTCAAATTGTTTTACTGAAAGACTACTGTAAAAGGAAAGGCACCCGGGGAAAGGCAGACACCCTTAATTGAGGACATTGGTAAGCATGCGAGTAACTTACCAAAACTAGTTAGAGAGTGTTAGTTTCATTATCTGTTTAATAACACATGGAAGTTAATCTATTCTATACATTTATCTCTTCTTGTGGTCTAGCATTGTTCAATGTGCTAATTCTGTTTTATTAACTTTAACAACACCCGGGGATACAATTAAAAAAACTTAGATTCAGACAGTTTTTCAGTTGGTAGAGACCGTATAGTTAATTTGTCATGGAACAGCCATTGTGCCCAAAAGATTGCCCAACTAATATACTTCATGGTCTGATGTGTGCCAGTCTTGTCAGTTATACCTTTATTAAAATACCTTTCGTTTAGGTCTTTGACCTCAATATTGCTTATTAAATTCCTGCCTTGCGCCTGATATTTCGCGGAGATTGACTTATTCGATTTCTTCTAATCCGGCTGTAAGTTATCTTAGTTTGCGAGAAACACAAAGTCTTTGAGCGATTTCTTTTCAAGTATTATACTTTACCGGACACCTCTGAAGCAGTCTCTATGTTGCTGAATATTAAACTAACCTTGCAGCTCTAGCGTAAAAGAAGCCCGATATTTTCATTAAAATATTTACCCGTTATCAGTTCAACTTTTTTTGAAAAAAAGGGAGGGCAGGTATCGGTCCCTCTTCTCCAGAAATACCTAAGAATGACAGCTAATCATAGTTTAGAATTACTGAAATAGCGCATGAAAGACATCTTGTCTTAGACATGCTTGTTTAAAATTTCGTGTCGCTTTGTTGATTTTAACATAACAACAGTTTTGTAACTCGAGAAAACAGTGTGAAACTATGCAAATATTGCCAACCAACTTTATTTGGACTGAATCACATGAGCAGAAAGAGTCAAGTACGCAGAAACTGTTTTCAAACCAAATAGCCTGTTCTCTTTCACGTCAAAAAACGTTAGTGAAGTAACAAAGTGATATTTCCAAACTTAGTTCTTCGGAGGAACTGACAGCACCCTTTCTTGAGGAGAGGAAACAACAGCTAAATTTCAAGCTACAATCAATATTTTTCGCCGGTCTTGCAAAGTAGCATGAACCGCAGTTAAAAAAATCCACATTGTGGGAATGTAAGAATGATCAGGATCAAATTTCTGCTAATAATAACAGTTCGCTATGACGGGGAAGGGTTATGAGAGTTGAATAAATGATCACTAAGCAGAACTTGCCTTGAACTTCAAAATTTCATGACCTTCAACTACAACAGAGTGCGTGAAGTTCAGGCTCAGTGTTGAGAGCGTATGTTAAAAAAAGTTTATCCGGTGAAATGTTCAGCCAGCGAGGAGTTCCAACGGCCACCTTTATCAGTTAAAACACATCTCAATACAAACGGCAACGGAAACTTCTACCATAATATTGGACTGGATCATTGTCGCTACCACCAAGGTACTCAGACAGGTACTTTATTAACGGAAAGCGGCAGACTTTGAAGCCACGATAGATTTAAAAGTTTATGCAGAAAATGATCGACTCCGATTTTTTTTATTCTAGTCTTAATCGTGGCCAAGTAGTACAGGTTGTTCGGTAAAGTTTAACATTCGCTATCCTGTCTTTGGCTTTTATTTAATTATAGTGACGCAAAATGCGCAGAAGCGAGACAAAGTTGAGCGAAAAAAATATTTGCGAGCTATGCGTCTCGCGCTGTGAAGAGATCGCTGACGTCATTCAAGAACTCTTTGTTCGCAAAAACCACGAGGAATGTTTGCAAAGAGGTTTCTTCTCTATAGTTTATGCCGTAGGAAGACGAGGACAAGAGAGATAATATGAAAAATGTCTTCGGTATTGCGTCGCTGGAGAAGCGCTGTAGAATTAATTTAATTAACGTTTTTCTGGAAGCATTGGGCCATTCTACCTTCAAGAGATCCCTAATCACACCCACAACAAGAAGTCTGCCCACGTTTCCCAAAGAAAAATCATATCTCAAGTATCAAAACGACTCTTAACAGCAATATTAAGCCTGTTCTTTTAAAATTTCAATGATCGAGATTGAAGCTTATGGGCAGATAGAAGCTACACCCCTAAAATCACAGTTTACTATAGCTAACAATATATCACCCGTATGAGAAACGTATGAGTTTAGTACAGCTCCATAGTTTTGTAATAAAATAGCCTGAATATTGTCCTTTCTTGGTTTAAAATGGGAAAAGAGGGGTATTTTTCTGCTTAAAGTCCGGACACTACAGTTATGTGTAATAGATCATTCCTAGACCATTCCTTTACACCCTATACTATTTCAAATGGAAGCAGACAATCCGATCATTGGCATGCACTTATTCATCTCTCGCAACTGGCCCGCTATGTCTTCAGTTTGGAATGAAATGCACCATGAACGTTCTGATTGGGAAATAAACTATATTGTCAAAGATTCTGACAACTGGAAAGTGCCCAAACTAAACTGATATACAGACGATCGTTTGTTTCAATTGATGATGCGAGAAAAAGTAGGAATGGAGTAGACTCCAACCGAGGAAGTAGTTTCGGGAGTACGAAAGGTGCTCACCATTTGCACAGGATGCCCAGGAATTCTAGTCCGATAATCAAATCATACGCGTCATTCCATTCAAGGTTTCACAAATTCCTGGCAGTGGCTGAAGTAATCTGACCTGCGCAATTTTACTGCTTTGGTTCGGATTTCGAGCGATACTGGTACCCTTTTTGCAATCGACTTGGCCGAGCGCGGAGTATCAGGAAACTGATACTACGTGAGAAAAATTGACTTTTCTCACGTAGTATCAGCCTTGCTTGTTACATGTATATTCCGATTTATTTTTTGGCTGATTAGTTCTCTTGTAGATCCTACGTTAACTTACAGCATTATCGTTGGCGGTCCTTTGCTTATTACTTTCACTTTTATTTTAAACTAAATTCGTATCGATCTAGATAGTTCGTAAAAAGGAAAAAAATCTGTTTGTTAATCGTTATAAATTTGTATGCTGTAGGAGGTAAATGAGCTAATTGAATGTCCTTTTTCAATTAACTTTGTTCTTCTCACGGTTTCACGCTTTAACGTTTTCATCACCGCAAATGTAAACACCGTTTGGTGACGTCGATTGTCGTCGGTGCGCCACACGGGTCAGCAGGCGAACCAGGATTTAATAACCCAATATACCGTATTCGTGACTTGAATAAACAATTGCATAATTTTTGGATAGTTTTAATAACCTTTGTTAGATGACAATTATTGGCAAAATTTTTAAATGTAACTTACGAAATCGTCACCTCAAAAACTCTCGAGGACTACGCAACTCTCCGACAAAATTGTCTAAGTAAAATTATAAGTTCTTCAGGAAATTAAGGCGATAAAATCAGGGATTGGTACGTGATGATATTAAACCCGGCTATGGTTAGAGTTCCGCTTTGTGGTTAAAAGTAAAGTTTTGTCCTTTTGACAATGAGCAAACTTGCTTTGAGTTCAAATGTTTACAGAGCGTGTTTGCGTGTGAACAGACATCTAATGCGACCGGATTTGTTTTTAGCACAAATTGTCACGTCTACCGTGTTGTGAACAGAGTTTATATGTAGAGGACTTCAAATTTGTTTTACTGAAAGACTACTGTAAAAGGAAAGGCACCCGGGGAAAGGCAGACACCCTTAATTGAGGACATTGGTAAGCATGCGAGTAACTTACCAAAACTAGTTAGAGAGTGTTAGTTTCATTATCTGTTTAATAACACATGGAAGTTAATCTATTCTATACATTTATCTCTTCTTGTGGTCTAGCATTGTTCAATGTGCTAATTCTGTTTTATTAACTTTAACAACACCCGGGGATGCAATTAAAAAAACTTAGATTCAGACAGTTTTTCAGTTGGTAGAGACCGTATAGTTAATTTGTCATTGAACAGCCATTGCGCCCAGAAGAATGCCCAACTAATATACTTCATGGTCTGATGTGTGCCAGTCTTGTCAGTTATACCTTTATTAAAATACCTTTCGTTTAGGTCTTTGACCTCAATATTGCTTATTAAATTCCTGCCTTGCGCCTGATATTTCGCGGAGATTGACTTATTCGATTTCTTCTAATGCGGCTGTAAGTTATCTTAGTTTGCGAGAAACACAAAGTCATTCTTTGAGCGATTTCTTTTCAAGTATTATACTTTACCGGACACCTCTGAAGCAGTCTCTATGTTGCTGAATATTAAACTAACCTTGCAGCTCTAGCGTAAAAGAAGCCCGATATTTTCATTAAAATATTTACCCGTTATCAGTTCAACTTTTTTTGAAAAAAAGGGAGGGCAGGTATCGGTCCCTCTTCTCCAGAAATACCTAAGAATGACAGCTAATTTTAGTTTAGAATTACTGAAATAGCGCATGAAAGACATCTTGTCTTAGACATGCTTGTTTCAGTAAATTTCGTGTCGCTTTGTTGATTTTAACATAACAACAGTTTTGTAACTCGAGAAAACAGTGTGAAACTATGCAAATATTGCCAACCAACTTTATTTGGACTGAATCACATGAGCAGAAAGAGTCAAGTGCGCAGAAACTGTTTTCAAACCAAATAGCCTGTTCTCTTTCACGTCAAAAAACGTTAGTGAAGTGACAAAGTGATATTTCCAAACTTGGTCCTTCGGAGGAACTGACACCACATTTTCTTGAGGAGAGGAAACAACAGCTAAATTTCAAGCTACAATCAATATTTTTCGCCGGTCTTGCAAAGTAGCATGAACCGCAGTTAAAAAAATCCACATTGTGGGAATGCAAGAATGATCAGGATCAAATTTCTGCTAATAATAACAGTACGCTATGACGGGAAGGGTTATGAGAGTTGAATAAATGATCACTAAGCAGAACTTGCCTTGAACTTCAAAATTTCATGACCTTCAACTACAACAGAGTGCGTGAAGTTCAGGCTCAGTGTTAAGAGCGTATGTTAAGAAAACTTTATCCGGTGAAATGTTCAGCCAGCGAGGAGTTCCAACGGCCACCTTTATCAGTTAAAACACATCTCAATACAAACGGCAACGGAAACTTCTACCATAATATCGGACTGGATCATTGTCGCTACCACCAAGATACTCAGACAGGTACTTTATTAACGGAAAGCGAAAGACTTTGAAGCCACGATAGATTTAAAAGTCTATGAAGAAAATGATCGACTCCGATTTTTTTTTATTATACTCTTAATCGTGGCCAAGTAGTACAGGTTGTTCGGTAAAGTTTAACATTCGCTATCCTGTCTTTGGCTTTTATTTAATTATAGTGACGCAAAATGCGCAGAAGCGAGACAAAGTTGAGCGAAAAAAATATTTGCGAGCTATGCGTCTCGCGCTGTGAAGAAATCGCTGACGTCATTCAAGAACTCTTTGTTCGCAAAAACCACGAGGAATGTTTGCAAAGAGGTTTCTTCTCCGGTGAGGGTAAAAGCAGAATGAGTTTGCGGAATGGCATGTGGCATGACTTGCGGAATCGCATAATTATGCGGAATGTAACGTTTGCAAAATGGCGCTAAGAAATTAATTCAGCTCAAATAGTTAATTATTCTAAAGCCTAACACAGAGAATAATCGCAAGCTAGCTGTCGATCTCGGTCACAACTATTCTTCACCGGGCTTGCTTTCTTATGAACTCTTGAGGTGATTAAATTTTACCTGGAGTTTTGCTTTCATAGGATCTAGGATTAGTCTGGTTGGGAATGATAGTCAATGATATTTGCCGTGTATTTGTGCGAATCGTTCGCGGCTGCGAGACATGCGAGTTTTTGCCATCTTGTCAATTTTACAGTGTAGATCAAACTCTTTGACTGTTTTGAAATGGATTAAACAAAATTTTATTTTTCCGAGGTCGATTGTAAGAGATTTAGGAAAGGAGCCTTGTAGAGGCTTATTCAAGTTATGGTTTTCAGAGTTTTACAAGAGTCTCTAATTTGCTAATTTGTTGTTATGATGTGAATAACTGAACTCATAGACTGTTCACAGTCCTCTATTTTTCCGTGAGATAGTCGAGAACGAGCGCGTCTTAAAGGCGACCATGTACCGAGTCAGCGGGCGTCGGGGATTATATATCTCTAGTAGGAGGGGGGTCACGGAAAAATAGAGGACTGTGAACAGTCTACTGAACTCAGTGCTCGCGTTCAAGAGATCGATTACCCTAGGTACCAGATGTTATAAAATTTCTCGGTCAAATCCAATTTGTTTTCAGCAAATTGTTGTTACCGAGATCAACAAGTAGCCCCTTCTCTAGATAATATTTTTACGGTTAATAATCTTGATCTCGGCTTGCGTATTGGAGCTCGCGATTATTAATCGCGTTTGCCAGTCCAACACAGTGAATAATCTTAAGCTAGTTGCTGATCTCGGTGACAACAAAATGTTGAAAACTAATTGGATTTGACCGAGAAATTTTTCAGTGTAGAGCACTGCTCTACACGGGACTTGTGCTTTGAGACTTGATATAAATATCTTACCGAAATGAACCCGCTTGAAGTGATTTGTCTTGAGTTCGCCTTTATAGGATTAGTCAGTTTGCAACGGATTATATTTTCCTCGTTTGTCGGTCGGTCTTCGAGAGTTCAGTTATTCATATCATAACAACAAAAGCAGCTCGACCGATTTTAGACTTCTGTAAAACTCTGAAAACCATAATAAGCCTCTGCCAGACTCCGTTCCTAAATCGCTTACGATCGACTACGGAAAAATAAAATTTTATTTAATCCATACCTACACCATGAAATTGACAAGATGGCAAAAGCTCGCTTGTCTCGCAGCCGATCGATTCTTTCGTGCATAGCTTCACAAATATGCTGCAAATATCATTCGCGAACGGGCTAATCCTATGAAAGCGAAACTCAAGGCAAATTTAATCACCTCAAGAGTTCATAAGTGTAATGTTTATACGAAAGCAAGCCCGGTGGAGAGTAGTTGTGACCGAGATCGGCAGCTACATAGCTTGCGTTTGGCTGTTGAATAATTAACTCCTGCAGTTGAATTAATTTTTTCGCGCCATTTTGCATACATTACATTCCGCATAATTATGCGATTCCGCAAGTCATGCCACATAATAATATAATAATAATAATAATGATAATAATTATTAATAATAATAATAATAATAATAATAATAATAATAATAATAATAATAATCCACATTGTGGGAATGCAAGAATGATCAGGATCAAATTTCTGCTAATAATAACAGTACGCTATGACGGGGAAGGGTTATGAGAGTTGAATAAATGATCACTAAGCAGAACTTGCCTTGAACTTCAAAATTTCATGACCTTCAACTACAACAGAGTGCGTGAAGTTCAGGCTCAGTGTTAAGAGCGTATGTTAAGAAAACTTATCCGGTGAAATGTTCAGCCAGCGAGGAGTTCCAACGGCCACCTTTATAATTATAATTATGCGATTCCGCAAGTCATGCCACATGCCATTCCGCAAACTCATTCCGTCTTTTACCCTCACCGTTTCTTCTCTATAATTTATGCCGCATGAAGACGAGGACAAGAGAGATAATATGAAAAATGTCTTCGACGCAAGCCGTATGAAGACGAGGACAAGAGAGATAATATGAAAAATGTCTTCGGTATTGCGACGCTGGAGAAGCGCTGTAGAAAATTAACGTTTTTCTGGAAGCATTCGGCCATTCTACCTTCAAGAGATCCCAAATCACACCCACAACAAGAAGTCCGCCCACGTTTCCCACAGAAAAATCATATCTCAAGTATCAAAACGGCTCTTAACATCAATATTAAGTCTATTCTTTTAAAATTTCCATGATCGAGATTGAAGCTCCTGGGCAGATAGAAGCTACACCCCTAAAATCACAGTTTACTACAGCTAACAATATATCACCCGTATGAGAAATGTATGAGTTTAATACAGCTCCATAGTTTTGTAATAAAATAGCCTGAATATTGTCCTTTCTTGGTTTAAAATGGGAAAAGAGGGGTATTTTTCTGCTTAAAGTCCGGACACTACAGTTATGTGTAATAGATCATTCCTAGACCATTCCTTTACACCCTATACTATTTCAAATGGAAGCAGACAATCCGATCATTGGCATGCACTTATTCATCTCTCGCAACTGGCCCGCAATGTCTTCAGTTTGGAATGAAATGCGCCATGAACATTCTGATTCTGTTTCAAATGAAGATGCGAGAAAAAGTAGGAATGGAGTAGACTCCAACCGAGGAAGTAGTTTCTGGAGTACGAAAGGTGCTCACCATTTGCACAGGATACGCAGGAATTCTAGTCCGATAATCAAATCATACACGTCATTCCATTCAAGGTTTCACAAATTACGGGCAGTGGTTGAAGTAATCTGACCTGCGTAATTTTACTGCTTTGGTTCGGACTTCGAGCGATACTGGTACCCTTTTTGCAATACGTTATCCATATTCTTCGAGAACAAGCTATGCCATGTCATTTTTAGGGCTTAAAATTTTGAAGCGGATGGTCGGTGTAAATGAGGCTAAATTTTGCGGTTTGAGAAAGTATTAATCCGCGGCATGTGGGCGGGGAACTCTGCCCATCTATTTCCACTATATTCACATGAGGTGTTTTTTTAATGAGTTTGAAATGCAAATAGACTGAAATGAAATTATTATAATACTTGAAATGTCTAACTATAAAAAAGATTAATTAGTCTTTCTCTGAGTCGACATATTTAACAGTTGTATCATGATTTCGAGATTTGTAAGCTAATAATCTAATTGTTTTAGTATAAATCGACTAGTCGTTCAAAACTAAACAAGTAAATTATCTAAATCCTCCTCGGAGATACTTCGAAAACGCGAAGAAGCGGCCGCCATTTTGTTGACAACTGCTACTCACTCTCTATCACAGAATAGATAGCAAAGAGCGTAGCCAATCAGAGAACGGCATTCGTGATAGAACGCTAGTAGATTTACCGGTATACTAAAAGTGCTTAGAAAGAGTCCCGGTTTCTCGCCAGAATTATCCAATAAATATATTCAAAATGGTAAGATTCTCCTACCACTGAGCTATGGTTATTACTGAAAATAATCAGTAACTCAAGGCTTTCGATGTGTTATCCAGTGGGCGATATGTTCGGTAACAAGCGCTATTAAGTTCGTAACTTTAAATTTTATCCGTTTGGCGCGAAAATATGCAACATTATCTTTTTCCAAGAGGGCACGGTAACGAATCCTGCAATCTGATTGGTTCTTAGCGCGGTCCGGATTCGTTCCTATCTCTACCCACGGTCACGGTAACGCTTTCGAGGGTTTGATTGACAGGTCTTGTCTTTAACAACGAATCCATTTAAGGGCAAAATAAAGCTAATTCAAAGCAGATTTCTATAGAGCGTTTTCATTCACGTGACTAGCAGCCATATTGGTTTACTGAAACAAAAGAAAGTATTTGCATAAAAATAGAGTGCAATTCCCAGAGGTTCAGTTTGGAACACAAACATGGCTGCCGTGACGTCATATGCAAACACTCTATTGGACAAGAAAGTTGGAAACAATATTGAACATTCACGTTGTTGTAGTCAGCTACTGCATTCAATAAGCGCGATGCGTGTGTGGAAAAGGTCAACAATAATTATGATAAAAGTGATTTGAGAGAGAGGGGAAAAATTGCCAGCTTAGGGTCGGTCCATAAAGTGAAAAATTTTGAAGGTCTTGAAAATGCTGCCCTCGGCCTTCGCTCTTGGGCAGCATTTTCAAAACCTCGGTCACAGTTTTTCACTATACGTACCAACCCTAAGCCGGCAAATAACGTATATGTCTTAACTATTCTTCAAATATTTCGCGGAAAGTGCGTGGAGGATATTGAGTTGTGTTTCGCGAAGAAAACGTTCTTCCATCTTGAAATCTCAGATCGTGCCTTTCATGACATTACCACGAATCTAGTCTTGAAAATTGGGGGATATCATCTGAGGACTATCATACGGATATTTGGCAGATACGTGGCTCGTTTGACCAATAACGAGCGCGCAAAATATCAAGTAAATTCAAAATGTAATTATCGATAGATTTCTGATTATCGACTAATTTCAGACAGATGTATTCTAATATTTTTATTGTGTAACATTATCTACTGCAGGGATGCAGTTATACGTGTGTGGTTACAAAACTCTGATGTACTCCATGTTTAATATATTGCCTTTCCCTTTCAGATCATTTACGTTAAGTCTAAAAAATGCCTTGGTATGACGACGAAGACGATTTTCAACTAGAAGCTGCTCAAGAGCCGGTCCCCTCAACTGGGCCTCAGATCGCATTAAAAGGAAAGAACCCTTATACGTGCACTCTGGAGATGAGGCTCCCTCCTGAAGAAGTTCCACGGTTAAAATCCCTATATAGTCCCTTGTTACAATGGATTGATCCTGCGTTTAAGCTACTTCAAATTGAGGAAGAGAAGAACGGGACCTCAAACTTGAACTACGAAAAAGACCAAGTGGAAGAGGTTCAAGGTATTGATATTGAGGATCATTTGAGCACTCAGTCGCTAAGTGTCGTGCTGTTTTTGAATGAAAAATCTGGGTGTCAACTCAATGCACAGTTTGCAAAGAGCTACTTAGACTCACCCTCTTGGGTTTTTCATCACAAAATCGAACTGACCAGCCGCACGGACATGCGCTCAGTAGCCCGTCAAGACTATTACGAATCATCCCCAGACCTCCCGCTTTGGACCGTCTGTTCGGTTCATTATGGCAACGAACAACTCAGGTTTAACATTTTTGTGAAACATTTTGAAGAAATGAAAGAGTTCTATAAAATGCTAACAGGAGCTGAGGCAAGTGCAAGTAAGCCAGGATTCTGCACCTTTGATTTATATTCTCAGCCCGGTCTGGATATCAAACTGTCTCTAAAACATTCGCCTTTTTTACAGCCTTATCCAACCAAACGAAGCACGCTTAAATTCAGCGTGCCAGATGTGCTTGACATTAAAACGAGGCTAAGTTTAACGCTGAAGTCAAACGGAGATAACACGTGGCTGGCGCGTGATCCTGATGGAAATGTAATTATTTTGATACGTAACGAGACTGAGTGGTGCGAGGAGTGTCTCAGTGAAATAGAGTTGACAGAGGTGTCCGACAGTGGACAGTGGAGTGAGACACCTAGCGAGGACTCTTCATGGGACATGTGCAGCGAATCTGGCAGCGAGGATTACTCGTGTGAAAGTGGTTGCGATTCTATATCGGATCGCAGCGGTATTTTTGTATAAAAGGCTGATTAAGATTAGCATTGACCGTCTCAGACAACGTGAACCACATTTTTATCAATGAAATTAATGCAAAAAAAGGTGAATTGAGTTTTAATTACTTTATTACTGATTGCTTATCAGTTTGCGAGTTTGTCTGATACTTCAATGGTGCTGTTGAACGTTGTGGGCCAAGAAAAATCAGTTATGCCAGGAAACGTACGCATGCCTAGCTCACCTTTTACCAACTTTTAAAAAAAGTAAAAAAAAAAAAAGTAAAAGACTGAAGGCATTTTTTCCAAAGGAAGTCCTGTACGACACTAATGTGAATAAACTGAATTCTGAATCTTCGCGTGAATGCCGAATCACTGATTGCATGATATTTAAACTATGAATGAATAAAATTGATGTCTGTAACATGGATGTTGTTAATACGGTCATTTATCAGCAGAGACTGTAACAGCTCATACAATTTGCAAAAAATAGAGTTAGTCACACTTCACTGTATTTCATTCTCATTGGAGATCTCACGTTTGTCCAAGTGCGATAATGAATATTTGCGCATGAGCTGACGGTTGCCCAAACAAGGTGCAATCGAATCTCATGTCCGCATTAGACAGGTTAACGAGGGTATGGTGTGTGAGTTCTGCCTTGTCTGAGAAGGCAAAACCTTCAATCCGATGTTAACAATTTGAAACCAGTTTAATTTTGTTAGCCAAAATCTTTACACCTTTTCCCTTCATTAACAGGAAATAGAAATTCATTTTAATTTAAGAAAATTCAATAACATCTTCGGAAGAACATTTTCACGAATAAATTTTCATTTTCATTTTCCGTTTGTTCATTTCCGCAATAATCATGCTCATGGACTTTCAATTACATCATTGGAATGCCATTTTATTTATCGTAAAGTCTATTATGCAACGCACCGGTAATCGCGAGGTCACGGGTTCAAACCCCGTTGAAGTCCTGAATTTTTTTCAGGCTTCCTTTCGCAATTGCATCAATTGCGTTCACAACTGCGAGGATCATTCTTCATTTGATTTCATTTCCGCAGTTCATGTATGATTCATTTCATATATCATTCACGAAGGGCAAAAGGTTTATTATCAAATGAATATTAAAATGACACAGTTTCAAGTCGAGAATGCTTAAAAAATCTACATGAGTACAAACAGTGAACAAAACAATCACTGGACGCAAGGAAAATTTGAAAAACTGCTCGCTGCCGGGCGGGAACATGAATGACTCTGAAAACGCTAAATGCTACATAAGCTTATTCTATCGCTAAACGAACAGTTGTTATTACACCTTATGCCCTTCATTAACATAAAATTGAAATTCATTTTAATTTAAGGGAATTCAATAACATCTTCGGAAGAACATTTTCACGAATAAATTTTTATTTTAATCATCCATTGGTTCATTTGCGCAATTATCATGCCCATACACTTTCAATAACATCATTGGAATGTCATTTTATTTATCGTAAAGTCTATTATGTCTTCGGAAAAACATTAACATCAACAACACTGTCGTTTACATTTTTTGAAAGTCATTACTGGCAAGTACATGACCGTCCATAATTACTTTCAAAAAATGTAAACGACAGTGTTGTTGATGTTAATGTTTTTCACTTATGGTCTGCCTGTTTATGGTGCTGTAGACTCAGATCTCACGGTCATACAAAACTTTCTGGATAGATGCTTTAAAAGGAAATACACATCTAAGAGAATGGACATTCGAGAACTCTTAGAAAAGGCAGATAAGAAGCTTTTCAAGGTACGATCAGTGGATCCCGATTGCCCCCTTAGTAACAACATTCCGAAGGAGAAAGAAACAAAGTATCAACTCAGAAACAAAAGTGCTCATCGCCCGGATATAAAGACTGAAAGATTTAAAAATGTTTTTGTAAATAGGCTTATTTTTAGATATAATCTTTGATCTTTCTGCTATTTGTATACAGTATGTCTTAGGTATTTTTATCCTTCTATTATTTGGATACAGAATGTCTTATGTATTTTTAGACTCCCAACTGCTGAATTTTGTAACCTAAGATATGTGTTTTTATCTTAGGGGGAATAAAGATTGATTGATTGATTGATTTTAACCAAAGACAGTGATTCAACCATTCTCAGCACAGATCTCAGTCTATGTATTTAGTTAATTTACACTTACCCTCATTGTATTTTACTTTCGATCCTGGCCTTACTGTTACTGTTAACTCTATTCTGAGGGGGCCCAATGTCTATAAGCCTCATGGTTTCCTTTTGGGCTTCCTCGCCATTTTCACTTCCTCGCCACTTTCATTTGCTTTGTGTAACTGTTTTGTTTTATCGTTATTTGTATTATTTGTATTTTGTGGTAAAATAAATAAACAAACAAATCTACTGGGCTGCCCTTTTGGCGCCATTTTGCCATTTCTTGGGTCGCGTCAGGAGCCCATCACTAGGAGCGTACAACTCGGCATTTTTACAGACCGATCTATTTTTACACTATATTTACTCGCGAAAAAGGGCAACAAGGACGGCAACGACAACGAGAGCGCCACAAGACAACAGTTTTAATGAGCGAAAACAAAGGCCCTGCACGTGCAGATACTTGTGGCACGTGCAGTGACTTATGATCGGTCATCGGGGTTCCCAGTGTGGGAGTCCGATATTGGCAGGAAATTCAATCTAAAAAAAAAATTGGTCTCTGATAACGTCGAGACAGAAATATAGGGCAGTCGTACGCTCCTACTGATGGGCTCCTGGTCGCGTACAAACTGGATACAAGTTTTAGAAGAAGAGGCTACAATAAGCCTAAACTCGTACCTGCAAAAATACAGTGTGTATGGATGTACCGGGATACGCTGCTCCATATAAACTCAGCATAACAGATGAGGAGAAAATAGTGTAGTTATGCAAAAACATGTTGGAGACGTGCGGTGACCAATTCCTGACATAATAAAAAAAAATACAAATAATAATGATAATGATAAAAAAACACAGCCAACTCAGAGAGCCGAGACTCGAGATTTGGTCACAGAAACCTCAAAATTACTCATCGAAGCATCTCTTGCAGAAAAACAATGAAAAAGGACCGCATTTGAGCTTTGAAAACATCTTTCAACCTTCTGTATAGTGTTGCATGAAGCCAATCACGTTACGTGCACAATACGTGACATTTGGGTTATTGGCCAAGCGTGAGGTCAAGATGGCGCGATATTGGCGAAGTTCTTTTTTTGCGTGTTTATGGACCGAGACGAAGTCGAGGTCCATAAACACGCAAAAAAAGAACGAGGCCAATATCCTGCCATCTTGACCGAACAAGCTTGGTCAATAAAGGATTTATTATATGACTCAAAGGACGCTATCGAAAGACAGTAAAACACGGGACGAACGGGCTATCCCGAGCGGTCAAGATGGCTCCATCTTGACCTCGCGGGTAGCCAATCACAGCAGGAGAATTGATTCATTTTGACCGCTGAAAGAGCCAGTCATATAACAACTTCTGTTAATACGTTACCTTCTGTTAATCCCTTCTGTGCAGTGGCGCGTGCGACACATGATGATCAGACTTAAACCCTTTTTTGGCAGTGCTACGTGCTGGACACGTGCGCTGACCCAATCGCGACACGAAGACGAATAATAATAATAATAATAATAATAATAATAATAATAATAATAATAATAATAATAATAATAATCCACATTGTGGGAATAATAAGATTCAGAGCCGAATCCTAGACTCGTCATCTTTTCAGGCACGAGTAATAAAAAGAAGCAGAGCTGAATCCTAGACTCGTCGCCTTTCAGGCACGAGTAATAAAAAGATTCAGAGCCGAATCCTAGACTCGTCGCCTTTCAGGCACAAGTAATTAAGGCAAGCAAATACAGCCGGCATTTCTGAGAAGATTATGTGCTTTACTAAACTTTGGCTTCGTCTTACAAAATTCGCGACACGACCTCGACCGAAGCTCTTAGCCGCAAAGCAAATAGGGACTTGCAAATAGGTGAATTACGGTTGGACGCGTGCTTCCCACGTCTAGTGCACAGGGCCGAGTACAGAGGAGACGGCGCGAAAATACGAAGTTAAGTTGACAGACAGCAGGCTGCGGACTGCGGACTGCGTTAAGGCGACAGAGTTTGACCTTTTTGAGGTGATGTTACACGAGCCGATTTTGAACGCCGATTTTTAACGCAACATTGCTGCCCGAATTTTGTTGGAGTTGGAGCGTGTAACATCCCCGCCGTGGACTTTTAACAAAACATCGTCCCCGAGCAGCGAACAATGTTGCGTTAAAAATGGTCTCGTGTAACATGCCATTACCGAACGTTGCCGCAACAAAGTTGCGTTAAAAGTTGTCTCGTGTAACATGGATTAAAAATCGGCGTTAAAAATCGGCTGGTGTTATGTTACACGAGCCGATTTTTAATCCATGTTATGCGAGACAACTTTTAAGGCAACTTTGTTGCGGCAACTTTCGGCAGCGGCATGTTACACGAGACGATTTCTAACGCAACATTGTTCGCTGCTCGGGGACGATGTTGCGTTAAAAGTCCACGGCGGGGGTGTTACACGCACCAACTCCAACAAAATTCGGGCAACAATGTTGCAGGTTTTTGAATTGCTTTCAAAAACCTGCAACATGTTGCCGCAACAAAATGTTGCGTTAAAAATCGTCCTGTGTGCCATGTTACACGAGACAACTTTTAATGCAACAATGTTGCGTTAAAAATCGGCATTAAAAATCGGCTCTTGTAACATCACCTTTAGTTTCCTTTAGAAATTATTTTCCAAAAGGTCCGGGATTCACATGTCTATAGTTTGGCAAATGTGTTAATAGACGAAGAAGAGTTTAATTCAGCACAAGTTGTCACTGTTTCAGGACTGCGATTTCATAAAAACAAACATAACCTAAAATTACCTGCTTCCCCAAAGCCATAAACTCATTAGAGTTGACCAAAACACGCAATAGTTTCTCTCTCAAGCAACGGTTGTTACCTACCTTTTTCTCGCGTTTTCAACGTCTCCACTTCCATTTCGTCTTTCGTAGTCTACACTATGCAAAACCCTTCGACTACCCACCGTCGTGAGGGTGCCACAGTGGGAAGAAAGTTGACAGCATCTCTCGTCCCAGTCCTAATCACCAATCACGGCCGTAGGCCCGTAGTCCGTAGTCCATAGCAGCCACATTATCTTGAAGTCCCTAACAGCGTCGATCGTAGGACAACCTCTTCTGCGCAGACTGAATAAGACAAAGGAGTTGGTCAGAGGCAAAATCATTCACCCCCAAACTAATAAACCAAGTTCTCTTACGCAGTTGCTTTATGGCCTAAACTGATAAAAGCTGCAGAGGAGATCAGGCAAAGCAGAGCTCGAGGTTGGTGTCACATTGTAAAACGTGTCACGCAAGCTTTGTAGATGATTTCACGATGCCCATCAGCGGTCCAATAATCCATTTTAAAAAGTCTTAGTGGTAACAAGGGTTAAAATTCGCTTTCCTGCGTTGTATTTCACGTAGAACAACCTGCTCGTAGGTTAGAACAGCAATTTCAATGGCAAAGGATCATCAGTATTTGGAAAAAATAACCACGACAATTTTTTTCGCAAGCTAACAGAATTGCACGAGCCTGTTGCGGGGCGAGTACAATTTGTGTTCTCTGAAAAAATTTACAAGTGCTTATTTATTCCAAACTGCACGATGGAGAAAAATAACGTGATTACTTATTAATCATATTCATGAAAAAAAAAAGCGAAATAAAATGCGAGATAGAATCCACCCACGAGGCGCCACCCACCCAGGAGGCAGGATGGCCGAGTGGTTTGGGGCGCTGGTTTCAATGCGGTCACCCCGGGTTCAAATCCTGCTCTAGCCACTAGATGGTGTGGTTCTGGGTAGTCCCTGGTTCAGCTCCTCGGTCATCCTTGTAAATAGCCAACTGGTTTGCCTCCGGCTAGTTGGGATTCTTATCATGTTTATTTCCTGTATTTCTTTATTTGAATTATTTGTTTCTGTATTTGCTCGGCCCCACTAGCCTTTGTACTATAAATACTGCCGAGGGTAAATAAAGGTTATTATTATTATTATTATTATTATTATTATTATTATTATTATTATTATTAGTGTAAAAATAATTTATTCAAACCCTGCAAATGTCATCATGCGATCAATCAAAACAACATTCTCTTGTTGTTTTTAAAGCTTTTGAAGCTGCAAAAACAAGCTATACAGCTCAGGGAATTGTCTAGTTGTTGGGTAAGTAGCAACCGAATTCAGATCTCGATTAAAGATTCTGTGTTTTACAACTGAGTTTCTCGCTCTTCCAGAGAATTTCTTCTTCTTCGTCTGATACTTGACGAGCTTTTTCTGGGCGCTTGCTACGGCTAGCTCAGCTCAGCTCAGGCTATAGCCTTTGTTCTTCAAGTATCTTGTTTGGCTTTAATTTCGGCGTGTTAAGCTGATCAGCCGGCTTGTAATTTTCGGTTTCGTAGCTAATTTCCTTCTGTAGACACCACTTTTCCAAAAAGACAGCCAAAGGCAGTGCTTTTCGCGTTGTTCTCTTTTCGCTTGCAGCTCTGCTCTTCAGTGTATCCAAACATTGCGTCATTCAAAAGTCGCGTTTCATTGGCTCTCTGTGAGTGCCTTTGTTTACTAACCAATCAGAATCCTCTGTTTTTCCTCTGTACTTCTTTTTTTCTGCATCGTTTTTCCCGAAAACTGCATTTCTCTTAGCCAATCAGAATCGAGAATTTGTTTTTTATGTATATTATTGTTAATGAAATCAGTCTATCGTACGAGTTAACAATTTAAAGTAATTCGCGCGTTTGCTTTGGATTTGCATTGTTACGCTCTGTGATTAGTCGGCAATCTCAACCAATGACAAGCTAAACCAAAACAAATCCCAACACTGCTCGCACGCATTTTACCGCGTTTGGCATCGGTTTTGCGTTGCTTACGTCTCGTTGCTTAGGTGATTGGCTGGAGTAATACACCATTTTGCTAATGATCAGTTCAGTCCTGGTGAATTGTGGGTGGAGGGGGCAAACAGCCTTTTAGATCTTTTAGATTCTTGTAGATCCTACGTTAACTTACAGCATTGTCGTTGGCGATCCTTTACTTATTACTTTCACTTTACCGTATTTTTGGACCGTAGGTCTTTACAGATCCGATATGCTGTGTAGTTTTTAGCATGGTTTTGTCCATGCGTTTCAATGTTAAGATTGGTAGTGGCCAATCTACATTTTTCTTTGCGAGACGCCATCGTGACACTTGGATTCCTTGCTATCCGGGCCACGTGGTGTGGCAACGTGTGGATCGGATGGCAAGAGAGTCCAAGATACGGAACTCGATATCGTGAACAGGCTTATTGTGCAATTTATTGACGCTCGCATTGAAGCTGGCGTCTTTTAAATCTGCCACACCATGCCGACGAGTCCCAATAGCCGTCCCAATAAGGACGAAACAGCTGTGCATGGTTGCAGCCCTACTTTATCGAATCTCGGTCATGTTGGTGTCTCGCAAAGTCAACTTTTCTCACGTAGTATCAGCCTTGCTTGTTACATGTATATTCCGATTTATAATTTGGCTGATTAGATCTCTTGCCAGTAGATCCTACGTTAACTTACAGCATTAGGGACTTTAAGCATCGACAACGGGAACGGCAACGGGGACGTGAGACTCTTAGGGAAAACCCAAATGTCGTATTGCGCATGTCTGGCGCGAAATATTTTGACGTTCTGCTTCGGGGCCCGACGTCATTCTCGACCCCAGAGCTCTTCTCGGGCTTCGCACCTCGAAGGCTCTGGGAAACTCCATATTGATCGTAGCCAAAATCTGGCTATATAGACTTCAAAGCGCATGCTCGAGTACCCAAAATCCAAAATGGCGTCGCTGTCTGAAACAGTCCTTGCAGCATGCCTTAGCAAAAGGTGGTAAAGACTCTAGATTTCGCATGCTGTGCCTTTCAATAACACGCGAACTCTGAAGTTTAAATCTCAACCGACAACTGCGGTTCTCGCTGCCCGACATCAATCAAATTTCCAGCGGCTTCCGACTGCAACCGAGAGGCGATGATCGATGATTTATGGCCCAAAGCAGTTTAATTTCAAGCAAGCATCAGAAGCGTGGCGGCTGAGTCCGTTGTTTTCCTGTATGTTTCTCAGGATAATCGATCGGATAGTTTCAGTTATTTGAGGACCTATCCATCGAAACTTTCCGACTCAGGTTAGGCAATTCGCCGAATCTTGACTTACGTGGTGTTCTGGAATTTGGTACATGTTTGATCGATTTTATATTTTCATTTGTTTTAGTGAGAAGTAGCACGGTAGTTGGAAATAAAAACAGGGGAAGTTTGTGGCTCTGAAACGACCCTAAGCGATGGACACACAAAACACTGAAGGTCGACTGCGTCGAAGATTACATCAATAAATAACAATTCATGCTTGTCGAACCGGGCCGTCGTCTTTCATCTAGTTATCCCTTTGCACTATTATTAGAGATAAAGAATACGTGAATTATGAATATTTAGCGCACATGAAACTTCAATAGTTTTCAATGCAAATGGCTTTTTCGTCCCGGAGTGTGTTCGGAAAGATGGAAGCCAAAACGCGGTTTGGCGGTTGGCGCTTGAAAATGAAATTCTGAATGATTATGGAAATCGCAGTAAAGGTAGAGCAGAAAATGTTTGTTCAAGGAAGGACGTTTTAGGGGTTTCACTCATGTTTATTTTGTAGTTCGCTTCACAGGAGTAACCGTTTAGTTTTCCGCGCGTACCGAGTTGGCCAATCAGAAGCAATTTCAATGTTTGAACTGATAACCAATCAGAGTTGGAGCTTGCGTAGAGTTCCCCAGAGCCCTTCCCGCCGTCACGTCCGTTAGAAATGCGCAAAAGGGAAGAGCTCTGGGGTCGAGAATGGGCCCGACGGGAGAACGCTTAGGTTGGCGTTGAGTGAAAACGTGAGGTGCATTTCACATATTTTAGCTCTATTTTTGCCCCCAAATTGATAATTTTAATATGGATTGATGCCTTAAGATACCAAGGAATTGAATCATTGAGTTTTTGCCTGATTTTCTTCCCCAAACTATAAGCTTAAAAAATTTCATCAGTCGGCTGTTTCAAAACAAAAAGCTAGCGCCTATGCCTCCGAAATTAGAAATGATTTGCGAGTCTCACACTGTTATCGACTGTTCTCTCTAACATTACTTTTTCGCATTCGAAATAAGTCATACTAGAGCTGTTAATTTACACTAAACCTGGCCGAGAAAAATAAGTAGTCATCAGTGTTGCTCAAAACTAACGTCCAAAATTCTCTATCATATCGTAGTTTTCAGTTCAAATTCCTAGATGCAAAGATATGGAAATTGACATGCATGCTCGTACTGCTAAAGCGTTTCTCGCAAATCCCGGCCTTCGATGCAGAACATTTCAATTGAGTTCATGTTAATCTAGTCGCTACTTCTAGGTAATACATTGGTGATTTTTTTATTTTTATTTCATTTTATTTTATTACATTACCTCGGCTAAAGATGTGATATCTAATCTCCGATAAACACTTGTCGTTCTCCAGCACTGATTTGTTGACGTATTCAGTTTGTACAACAGTAAAAAATCTACATCGGTCATATCATCATTAAAATGGCTGAACGCGAAGGAATATTTCGAGCGAAGTTGGCGTCTTCGGCGGCTGCTTAACTGCTTCCAATTTCACTCCACAACCGCGTCCTCTCTCCAGTATTTTCTCGGTTTTTCCGTCGCCGTTGCCGTTCCCGTCGTCGATGCTTAAAAGTCCCTATTATCATAGGTGGTCCTTTGCTTATTAATATTGAAAACCACTCTATCCTGCAATTGTAGTTATTAAACTGAACAAAACGTTTGATCTGCTATAGCTAATATAGTCGCTTTGAGTATAAGAGAAAAGTACGAAGAAGTTTTAATCTTCACCGTCAAAATCTAAAGCTTGTCTGTAGCTTCAACCCGAATTTGTCAACAAAAGGTATAGGGGTTATTAATGAACGAGTTTTGTCTTAACCATTTGTGGAAAATTCATAACATTCTATGGAATTTTTCCTACTGTAACGGCCGTAAAAAACTCTTCGTTACAGTCTCCACATTTTTTAATTCACACTTTAATGGCATGACGAAATCCTAAGTACAAGAGATAGTAGCGAGTGTGCAAGTGTGCGATTCAACTAAAAGAAACAAAATACGTGTGTGTTACATAAATGTTGGAACCGAAACAAAATGAAATGAATACAAAGTAAGGAAAATGGAAACGAAAAACAGCAAAGACACTTACAAACTGTGGTGACAAATGCGGCTAAAAAACCGAGTATCCAATAGTGCTTATAAACTCTCTTCATAGGAAGGTTTAAACTCTAGCTTCAGGAGAAGCAAACGATCCCGGCCAAAAAATCTGAAAACACGTGTGCGGTATAAATAATACCAGTGGTAATATATTCATGCACGTGCATAGGCCTTTAATAAATTCGAAAAAGTTGCTACACATACGTTATGGTTGTGTGTTATTTGGCACTAACGGGGGTTTGAGTTATCATCTTTTTTTGGATGGTAGGACTGTGACACTAACCAATTATTTATTTTTTCATATATATTCTATTCTTACGGTATTCTTATTCTGGGAAATTTAACCGGGAAATAGCACGCTGAAAATCTTGAAAATTCTCTCCGAGTTGATGCGTGACGTCATATGCACATCGAACAATTTGGTTTTATGAGGGTCTGGACGGGGGGATGCAAGTGTCAGTTGTCAGTCAAAATCTCGTCCATTTGGTCAGTTGTCAGTTAAATTTTGAGGCATTTGTCAGTTGGCAGTTAAGCGGCTGTTACTGAATTGGCCCATTTTTAGAAATTAAATCCAGAACCCTTATTTTCTTAAATTTCTTTGTCTATAATGATTTCTCCTGTTTCATCGTCATACACAACAAGCATCTCAATTTCTTACAAGGAACTGCATGAGTTGTGTCACATGTTGAGGTGCCAACTCATCTTCGGCCTCTCTCTCTAAGTCCACTTCAGTGCAATCTGCAGATTGGTCAGCGTAGACTGCTGGCGCTAGGGCCCGCCCCTGCCTTCTCCTTTGTGGTTTCACCTCGGACAATTATTTGTCTTACGGGACGATATTTCTCAACGAATTCTTTCATAGCCGTTTCAGTCTCAGCACTGATCTCTGCGGACGGAAGAGGTTGTATGAACTCTATTGTAGCAAAATCCATGCTGGTATGCGGGACTGGATGATATGACTTTTCGTGGGTGAGACGCTTTGCACCCCAGTTTGTTACTCTCTTCAAAGACTCCTTGCTGGAGATGGTCCCAAAATATTGAGACTCGGCAAGGTAGTAATAAACGTCTCATGCTTAACATTGCGTGAAGATTCTCGCTGTGGTTTCTTTTGTGCTATGCCTTTGTTTCACTTCAGAAACGGTCCTTTTGATGTGTTCCTGTACAAACGAAACGTTGTTTACAGCATCTTGCAGAGACACTTGTGTTTCTCTGTGCTTTGAGCGTGGATGCCAATGCAAAACTGTGATAGTCCCAGTACTCTAAAAAAATGACAGTACCACTCAGTCCAGAAACTATAGTTTGATAGTGCCTGCAGTTACATCCGATACAAGTGTCTTATCCAATGAACAAATCCCGCGAACCTGACTGAAATGAACATGTTTGATCGGTTCCGTCACTTGTTCCCTCCTCTCCAGAACCGACCAAAGTCTTAACTGTCTTCTCTAAAGCGGATAAAACCTTTCGAGCTCCTAAGTCAGTGAAAACAATTCCGTTTTCAAAGCCGGAAAGCGACAGAGCATCTTGATTTCATTACACGTTTCCGAGTTCTTTTTCAAAAACAGGACAACTTTCAAGGATGAGAGGCTGCATACGTACAGACCACCAGCAACACCAACTGAACAGCTACATGTGAGAAGTAAGCCTGCTGCCTTAGAACATCAACAGAAACGGCACTTGAAATACCAATGGGTATTTCACAAGTGGCAATCAAGCACCAGGGATACCAGCCCCAGCTGGGCTGAGCAACTGAGCATCATCTGCATACAACATACAACGAAACGAGTTAGCTGTGATAATTGTCAAGGCCATATTTTGTTGCCAGTTCTTTCCTTCTTCAACTATAGATTCTACCGTCTTCATATCCTTATTTATGTTGCATCGGAATCAAGACGATAGAAGCCAACGATAGCTTCATTAACGCCACCAGCAACCATTTCGTTTCACCTTCAGGCCCGCTATAGATTTATGACCTTTTGCAGCTTTTGGCCTGAAATGCGCGGCCTTCAATTGGAGATCACATTACAGATATCTTGGGGTCAAACGTCTCAAATTTTACATGATTAATTTTTAACAGACTTATTAGAAACTCAGCGTGATGGTTCCGATCTAACAACGATCCTAAACGAATAACTCCTAAAGGAAAAAAGGTAAACGTAATATTTTTTTTTAACCAAAAAAGGCTATCAACAATGAATTTTAAACCAATATTAATGCCAAAAGCCTTTTGTCAGTTGTCAGTAAAACCGACTTTAAGTGTCAGTTGTCAGTTCAATTTTCGGCTATTTGTCAACAACAACAACAACAACAATCTTTATTATTTACACCTTTTCTTACAATTAGCATTACATTTTTTTTTAAGGAATTTAGATCTGTAAAAAGGGAAAAGAAAAGCTAAACCATTACCATTTAAAGGTGTCTAGGGGCTAAATAAACTTAAGTTTTCTAGTTAGCCCCTAGCTAAGGAAAGTTAATTAAACAAATTGTAGCAGATACGACGAACAACACAGAAACAACAACAGATACACACATTTAAAAACTAAGACGAAAAAATAAGCACATATATAGGCAGTCGTTGGCATGATTTTACTTACTGGATTGAGTTTTAAGAAGAAGTTCTTTTAATTTGCCAGGAAAGGTAAAAGTGTTAAGATTTTTCAAGGTGGTTGGAAGATCTTGCCAAAGGTCAACTACAATTGAAGATACTGATTGTTTTCCAATGTTGGTTCTTGTGCACGGCTTATAAAAATTTTTATTAGTGGCATATCTGGTATTATAACTATGAATATCAGTAGCATACTGAAAATAGTTTTCAAAGATGTTTGGTAGTGCTTTGCTATGCCAACGATGTGCAAATTTAAGTGCTTGCAATTTAAAGATAGAATTAACTGATAGGATATCTAATAGGTTCATAAAGGGAAAAGCACTTTCAGTGTTCTTTCCATGAGTAGTGGAAGGAGCAGGAGCCCATGAATAGGACCCTCCATATGCACTGTTTCCTTGAGTCAACGTTTGCGCGTATCTTTCTATTTTTAGAACTGCTTCTTCTGCAGGAGGCTCCAATTTACTGGGAAAATCTGTTCCAGTCAATTCCGCACACAAGCAACCGTAATAAAATTGTGGCCAAAGGTGGGGAGCGTGTTGTCCCGATCCTTCTCTTGGGCATTCTAAACAGTGCGTGCAAATTTAGAAACCCGCAGCGTTCTAAAAATAGAAAAGATACGCGCAAAGGTTGACTCAAAGGGCTTGTATGGGAGAGTGAAGCTCCTATTCATGGGCTCCTGTCAGTTGTCATTTGTTTTTTTGGCCATTTGTCAGTTGTCAGTTAACCCCATCCAGACCCTCTTTTATCAACTCGCTCTGACCAAGCTAGGCTAGCGCTCGAAACGTCAGCTTTTGAATCTCCTTACGGTGGTCAATTTACATTATCAACTCACTTCATAAAACCAAAATTTCGTGTAATTTCTGATCTGTCGATCGCGACGATCGCGTGTAGCCTCCTTCGCAGCCGTTGTTTGTGTCGGTCCTATTCTTCCTCCCCAGGAGAATAGGAGGGGAGGGAGAATAGGACCGACACAAACAACGGCTGCGAAGGAGGCTAGAGCGCGTGTGGAAGTAAACAATTAGCGCTGTGGCTAAGTGAACGGCCGCCGGTCAATGTTGTCCAAATATAATATTCACTAGCTATCACACAAATGAGACATGTCTGTAAATTTTGTGCATCTTAAACAGCGCTACATCTTTGAAGATATTCTATTTAGCTCTAGTGTCTTCTGCGGGTCATGAACACAAGTAAACAATGTCAAACTCACAACCAATAGCAGACTGTGTATTGTCTTTTCAGTTAATTTGTTCCAAGAGGTTATCGGTTCATTTTCATTCTTTTAACCCTGGAATTTTTCCGCTTTAAACAAAATAACGGCAGAAACGTTTGCTTTAAACTGGTTTTAGTGCCATTAAAGGCTTACTTATGTTCTTACTTCTGTACTCTCATTACTACTAGACTACGTGCAAAATAACTGAATGGAACTTTTTTTTAGCCATCATCAGTGAAATAACTGGCAAGCAGCTTTCAGCTGTTTGATTCCCTGTATGAGTGAGAAGTTGCACAATGAAAAAGCCCTCTGATGTACTCCACAATGTATGGAGCTGCTTCATATAATATATATAAGTGCTAGTTGTAGGAGAATATTGAACTGATAGAGTAGAGTTTTGGATTGTTTGGATTCAGAATAACAAAGGGAACGCACAGGCGAACACTTAACTTACGGGACGGTTCACTTGACGCACATAGAAGACATTGAAAATAGAGGTCACAACCAAACCAAACGTCTGAAAAGCTTTGTGTAAAATCTAATCCGTTAATGGTGGTTTTTCTAGTTTGACAAGCATTTCTAGGGCTTAACTTGTAAAAGTATTGGGTAGAAAAATACAGCGTTCTTTAAACCTCAGTCCAGAGTACGTTTTGCTCTTCTTGGAGGAGTTTTATAATAATTCTTAGGGAGCTATTTTCAAACCGGAAAATGGTGCCAACGCAAGCGTAACTTTTTTTCCGCTTTGCTCCAATAAAGCATATTTGTTTCAGTCCCTGAGTTCCATGCCATTCTAAGCTGCAAGCTTTAGAAGGAGCAAGCATGAAGTACCTCGTGCTACGTTTTAGCCTTTTCTTGTGCGCAGCAGTGCTCAACTTGGCTGAGCCTGGTCAAACACAACTGTTCAAAAAAGGTAAGCGTGGCACCTGCATATTAGCACAACGGTTTAGATTTTTTCCTCGGACACTGCTTTAAGTTTCCTCAAAGGAAAACCATCCACTTGTAAAAACTACTACTTCGTAGAGTTTATTGCCTCGACTAGGTAATATAGTCGCACCTCTCCAAACGGACACCACTCTAATCCGGGCACCTCTCTATCACGGACACTTGCCCTGGTCGCGAAAAAATTGCCACATGTTTTCTTTCAAAAACCTCCATCATACGGACACTTTGACAACTACTCAGACAACGAACATTAAAAATAGGCCACTTCTGGCAATTTCATATAAACTTAACTTCTTTGTTGCGGATACTTTAATATTTACAGCTTCAAAATACAAATCGTTTGGTGAGGCTTACTTGGAACTTGCGCATGTGTCTTAACCTCGCAAGGTGAATCCAAATCAGCTGACGAACTTTGCAAATTTGACTCTGAAAACGCTGTTATTGTTTGTTAAGACAAAATATAAAAGGAGTGTTCAGATACACGATTTTGAGGTATTTGTTAAGCTTTGCTAACAGTGCATTGTTCGTCGGCACTGGAGCTATAAAAATGGCTTCATACTCATGACTTCCATCATACGGACACCCTCTGATACCGGCACTTAGCTCCATCCCTTCGGTGTCCGTATTAGTGAGGTTCAACTGTGGAAGTAACTTACTTTTGTAAAGCAAAATACAAAACACCGGTGTTATTTCGGTGTTATTTCGCACCAGATTTTTGTTTGTCATGAGTGTGATGTCTGGGATCACTGACTCATGAACACGATATCGATCAAAGGTCGGGAGCAATGATGTCTTTTACCAGACTGATTCCAGTAATGGTGCAACAGTACAACCTAATATGGTTTGAAGTGATTTCTAACAATCTTGGAATACTCTTAAAACCTTAGAATCGATCTCTTCTTCTAAATTTTACTTGAAAAGTAAATTAATTAATTTCAGTACTAACGACTTTTTAAGGCCCATTATCACCCTTGATCCAACGCGGTCGTTTGTTTTTGTTTTGAGATCGCGCCATTGTTAAATGATGCCTCTGATTGGTCAATTATTTTTATCGGGCTTTTGATCTGGTTCTGATCGCGCCGAGTTGTCGCTTGTGCCCAGTTTGGCAAAACAAATGTCTAGAAATTCAACTTGCATATTTCTTTATCAAAACCGTGAACAATCCGTTCATAGGTTTAAAATCAAAACAACAAAGTATTGAACGATCCGTTAATGATAAAACTCGCTGATTATGTGGCGAGAATGGTGATAAAATATCCACAAGAAAAGATTTATGTCGGCAGCTCCTGTTGTCGGGGGGTTTCTAATTTGCAGTTAGAAAAATACTCGTACGTTCTCATTCAATTATCCTGTCTTTTCGCTTTATTTTGATTGTGTTGAAAATACAGTCGACCATGCGGCTTGACAAAAGGGTGGAAAACTTTGAGCTCCGAATTAAAACACGGGAGGAAACAAAAACGGTGTAGTCCTTATTGATCACGGACATCTCGGCAAGAAAGAGAAATTAATTTTCACGCAGTTTAGGCAAGCTGCAAACTGAACGTAAAGCTAGAATGCCCGATGGGGCATAAAAAGGGTAGTAAAAATCAAATTAAAAACACTAAAACGTTGACCAAAGCCGCAGAACCCATTACACAAATTGACCTTGAGGTAAAACATCAAACATGCGGAAAACAGTTGTCCAGCCAAGTAAACTTTTTAATACTCGCCATCAAATCAGTTACCAAATCGCAGTGAGTCGGCTCCAACAAGCTCAGCGAATTCTTGAAAGCTCTTAGGTAAAAAGCACCAAACTTGAACAACGAGTCTCTGTAAATCGTCCTTGAAACTCACCGTTTGATATAAAACAACGCTGCGAAGTTACGGCAACCGACTACTGCCACACTGACTCTTTTGACTTTACACGGGCCAAAATTTACATACATACAAATTGTTCCAAAATTAATACAAGGAAAATGAAGAAGAATAAACAGAGAACATATTTACGGCCATAAATTTGGAGATTTGTTCCCGGTGCGGTAAAACAAGAGCGATGAAACAAGGGCTTCGAAGTCTGAGTAATTTCACGTTACGCGAAATTCCAGTCAGTCAGTCAAATATTCTCACCTCGAAACAATCTCCCCGGAATCTCTAGTTCCATTGTAGGAGCAATGCAATAATATTTCTGCAAACGCACTGTCTGTTGTGCTGCCGAAGCTCATAGCAGTTTTCCTTTCCCTCCCTAAATTGTACACGGACTCTCGAAGTCGAATAACCTTCACCGAGCCGGGCAGACTCGGCCTTCCTCTTGACCGCTTTTTCGGCGGCATCGACTTTTTAAATAACCTTTTTCACCGTCTTACATGTAAGAATTAGAAACTATTCACTGATATGGATACTACGATAGTTTGTTGCTCTCACACGATTCTTGATGGAACTTTGAAAGCACTAATTAGGAAGATTGAAGAAGATATAAAAGCGACTCCACAACTTCAAGGAAAATGGCGTATTTTTCGTATATGAAACATGATCGCGGCGCGCAATGGATCTCGGTTGAAAATGGGCCTTTAAACATCAGTGATCCATAAATATAATAATAATAATAATAATAATAATAATAATAATAATAATCACTTTATTTAAGTCTCAAATGTATTTAGCTGAACACAGATGCTCTACTAATTGGGGAGACTAAATCAAATCAACTCTAAATAAATCAAATGAAATCAAATGTTGGTTTTTGGGGAGAGGGGAAAACCATAAGAGTAAACATCTTATGGTTTGTTTTCGTTTTATCATTTACATATCACATGTACTGTAGTATATATATTGTAAATACATTATCACTGAAAATCTCCCCCAGGAGAGTAATATATAGATTTAGCCAAGCCTAAAAGCGGAGCTCCACGGTTATTAGTTTTACTGGTATTGAGCAACACCGCATGGCTTTCCTTGCGCCAATATTTTGTGTTTAGAGCAGTCAACAGGAACTGACTGTGGTTCAAAACCTCAAAACATAACAAGAAAACGATACAGTCGACGCGTGTGTTTGTTCGAAAACAAATTTAGCAATCTAAGAATGATGAAATATTTTCATCCAACATCGTTGGAAGAGCATGTTTGAACGTTTGAAGTTGATTTCCAGTCCGTACTGCGCAGTCTCAAGAATTTGTTTACGTTTTTTGTTTTGACTCATGTAAGACGTTACAAAATGTAATGTTTTGCAATCAGTTACATGAAGTAAATTCAAAGTTTCATGTCAACTGCCATTGTTGATGCAAAGCTTTATGCTTCGTTCTTTCCGATATCACCAGAGAAAACAGCTTCGTAGCTGTAAAAATCAAAGAAACAGTTTGGAAAAGAATTTAAAATGCCTCAACTATAAGGTAAGTGGTACGTAACGAATAACATCGATTCGAATTCCAACAAGTAAGACTCACAAACATTGGGATGCTGAGACTGCGCAGTACGGACTGAAAATCACCTTTAAGCCTGGTTCACACTTGCGACATAACGACATAACAGAAAGGTCACGCAAACAAAAAAATTACCTCGTGTTGAGGTTTTATATCTCTAGTGAGAACATCACATCATAACAACATAGTAGGAACATAATAACATGAACATAACGACATAAAGAAAAAAACTGATCTTTTCTTTATGTCGTTATGTCAATGTCGTTATGTCGCTAGTGTGAACCAGGCTTTAGCCACCTCTCACAATTATAGTGCATTAAATGGTTTTCCATGTTTGATTGAGATCAAACATGTTCATCCAAAATTCGCATTACGAACAAATGTTTGATCGCTTAGCCACCCCAACAAACAAATCGTACACAAACGGTAAAAAACAACCAAATAAACCACATAACGTCGAAAATTTCAGCGATAATATATAGGCAAAAATCATTTTTTGGACTCACTTGTTCCGCTGTTTAGTCAAACATTGTTATGCGTTTAGCCACCAAACGTTATGTGTGAAAACACGATGTTGGATGAAAATGTTTGATCTTTAGCCGTGCCTTAACAAACATATTTCGTAGTACGTTAAGCTTAGTCATAAGCTTAAATGTCGTAGAAAAGAGAAAAAGGAAAACAATCCTGATAGTTTGGATAGGTAATCGCATGGGGCCGAGTAAAATTAAGGATTAATATCACTTGTGTTTTCAGAAATTGCTGAAATTGCCCTCGTCGCGCAAAACATGAGAGATACTTTACGAGGACTCATTGCGATTAAGTGTTAATAACATAACGGCAAACCTTTTCTTTCAGTTCTTAACACTATAGAAACACTGACGTCAAAAAACATGTACAGTCAGCCAAGCGGAGGAAAACACTCGTTCGCTTGCAAAACAACAAACAAACAAACAATTCGATTAACTGCTTCTTTGTGTCCAAAACGAGTAGATTGTTATTCATATCCAGTCGAGACAAAAATACAAGTTTCATTCCTGAACAAAAGTAACAACGATTAAACCTCAAATGCTAAGCTTCAATTTATTTAAGTTACCTGTGTTGTCGAGCTTTCTACGACTTGAGAAGACGCATCGATCCATTGAAGCAAAAACACGCATCTACAAAAATAGCAAACGGTTTGTCCAAAGAAAGAACTTCTTGCACCAAGTTTGAGCTTATCGTTCCTCCCATTAATGCCGGTGAATTGTTAAGTGAACTTTCGTGGTGAGCTGCAAGATGCCGCGGTAAAGTGAACACGCCCTTGAAGCGTTAAATCATTTTGTTTTTCAACCACACAATCCGGGCGCCATACAACTGAATCCAATATTTAAGAATTTCCTGAGGAAAATGTTTTGCTTTTCCATTTTATCAGTTGAAACTTCACCTTCCGGAGTATCTCAAAAATCAAATCAATCAAATCAAAACTTTATTTATCCACGGAGTCCATTTCACTAAATAGTACTCTCCCATGTAGCCGTGCATTAAAACTACGATAACTATTAATTTAACGATGACGATCAAGTTAAAAATAGCAAAATAAGAAGGTATAGTAAAAAGTCTAATTTATCTACTACTCAAATTTAGACGAGTTAAAAAGATCTTACAGTAAGGCCTAAAAATTACTTCATACTTACTTACTTAATTAATTAAAGCATAAAAATTGATTAAACTGGTGGCCTAATAATTTAAAAATATTAAAATAAGAATCTATAGTTAAAAGTCTAATTTATCTTCTACTCAAATTTTGACAAGTTAAAATATATTACAGTAAGTCCTAAAAATAACTTAATACTTAATTAATTAAAGCATAAAAATTGTTTAAACTAATGGACTGCTTAGCATCGCTAGCTAGACTGTTCCATGTTATGGCACCCCTGTAGCGAAAACTCTTTTTAAGGGCTTCTGTGTTCGATCTAGGGATGAACAGATTTAGCTCAGAGTCGCGTAGATTGTATCTGTGGATAGTTACTGGTATTCACGAATCTTTCGGATATGTACTCTGGTAATTGTTTGCTCACTGTTTTGAACATTACACTTTTCAATTGTTTGGTTCGTCTGTCAGCAAGGCTCGTCCAGTTAAGGTCAGAAAGAATCTGAAAGGATCTTACGTCCCAGTCAGCTCCAGATATTATTATGCGAGCAGCTCTGTTTTGTAATTTTTTTTTTTTACTTAAGCCAGCACCAATGCCACCCAGACAGCACTACAATAATCTAGATGTGGCAAAATGAGAGATTTGTAGATTGCTATGAGTACTGGTTGGGGGCATAGTGGCTTAAGTCTTCTTAGTGCTGCAAGACCTCTCGCAACCTTTCTCTTAACCTCAGAAATACGGGGACCCCAAGATAATGTTGCATCCACTTGTAATCCAAGACATTTGTAAGAGTCAACTCTTTCTATTGGGTGGCCCTCAAGATAAATGTCTGGGTCACTAGGGAGTAGCGAAATTTTGTGTCGAGTCCCAGTGAACAGACATTTAGTCTTGACAACGTTAAGACTTAAGCGATTAGAATCAAGCCATTGTTTGAAAAGAGAGCATGCGCGGCCTCAGCGTGCGGTGGCACGAATTTTGAAGGGAGCCGAAGTCCCCAAGTTTTTTTCTTAAATTTTAGAGTTAATAACCATTAACCCTGGCGTATGTATCAGGAATGGGGCCTTACTAATGTCAAGAAAAAGAAAAAAACATAAAAGAGGAGAACGTGGATCAACAGACGAGGAAATGACAACTCCTAAACGTGCCAATATGGCGGCGACTGCGAACGAAGAAGGTGTGTCAAAAGAAATGGAGATCTCAGAAGAACCGAGCAACCTTGAGCTCAGGGAGATGCTTGTGGACATTCAGATTACGGTTAACAGCATCTTGCTCCAAAACAAGAAAATCAGCAACGATGTATTGAAACTGAAAGCCACGGTTCAAAAGCAGCAAGCGGAATTAGCTACCCTAAAAGAAGCGCTTGCAAAAGCTACTGAAGAACGTGCAGCGACTGAAAACGAGCTGGCCGCGGCCATAAAAAAGATAGATGAACAACAGGAGGAAATTGCAGAATTATACGGCTTGCAGGACCGCTTAGAACAGTACACACGAAAAAACTCATTGGAAATTCACGGTATTCCTGATGAAGCATACACCTCTACCGAAGAAGTCGTGTTGAAACTTGCTGAGGTACTCGAGGTTCCAGTTGCCCCTCAAGACATCGAAATTTCCCACAAACTTAAAACAAAGAGCGGCAAGGCAATCATCGTCAAATTTATTAGCCACAAAGTAAAAACAACCTTGTATCGCGCAAGAGCTAAATTGAAAAATATCAAATTATCTGATCTCTACCCTGGCTCCTCGTACGCGACAAGCGCCCGATCAGGGAGATCTTTCTTAATGAAAACTTGACTTCGTATCGTCGCCGAATCATCAATCGGGCAAACGAAAAACGTAAAAACGGCGAACTCCTCAGCGTTTGGTCTCTGGACGGAACAATATTTGTGAAAACTTCGCCTGAAGGTAGGCCAGTCAAAATCTCTGAAATCGAAGACCTTGATTACCTTTGATTCGCCAGGATCAATTGCAACAGAAATCTGCTGCATTCCTACTTGGGGACACGGATGGCCAATACGGTTTGGAAGAAGGAACTTTAATTTGCGTAGACTCTGCGTTAGTGTTAGATTATTTATCTGTTCTGTGTTGTTTATTTTGCTGTTCGTGTGTGTGTGTGTGTGCATGTGAGTGTGTGTTTTCCTTCTAAATTAAGTTACTTTCTCCTTACTTTTAACTGATATGCAGGCTAATAATTCGTTCAAGCTTATAGTCTTTTCCCTCAACGTTCGTGGAATTAGAGATCAGACCAAAAGAAGAAGTATTTTTTCGTTTCTGAAGGACCAAAATGCTAATATTTATTTCTTGCAAGAGACATATTCCGAACCAGGTGACGAAAATATTTGGAAGAAAGAATGGGGTGGCGAACTATTTTTCTCACATGGCACAAAACATAGCAAAGGTGTGTGTATTCTAATGAACCCCACCATGCAATTACAGGTTGAATGTCTATATTCCAACAATTCAGGCAGGATAGTGTTAATTACAATCTCCCTGAACGGTCAAAAAGTCACACTTTGCAACATCTACGCAGCTAACGATCAGGCTAATCAATTACAATTCTTACAAGAACTTAACAACTGTATTATTGACAAAACAGAACTTACTTCACTAATTGTAGGAGGTGATTGGAACTGCACGTTAACAAAAAAAGATAAAATGGGAGGTGCGCCTTGGAAACCCACTATCTATAGCAATTTAATCTCAACATCTATGGAAATGTTCGATTTAATAGACATCCAAAGAGTACGTCACCCAAAACTACGAAAATTCACATACGAGTCAAAATCTTTACGCTTAAAATCCAGAATAGACTTTTTTCTAATAGCTAAAGACCTCACAGTAAATATAAAAAAGTCCGAGATCTTACCAGCGATAGCACCCGATCACAACGCGATTTCCATTTCACTAACCTTGCCAAATAAATGCCCTAGGGGCCCTGGTTTTTGGAAATTCAACAACACCCTTTTAAAAGATCCTCAATACATTGACAAAATCCGCTGTACTTACACACTAGCGCGCAAATATTACGGACATTTGACAGATAGGAGACTCTTCTGGGAGATGATAAAGATGGAAATTAGATCGGCTACGATTACTTATTCCAAAAACAAATCCAAAAGCATTAGAAATCGGGAACAGGAACTCATACGGAAACTCGACCATCTCGATGGCACAATATGCAACAACTTCTTCTCCCCCCATATTGATGGAGTGCTTCGGGAGTATGATGAACTTAAAACCGAACTTCAATCAATTTATGAGGAAAAAGGAAAGCAAGCTATATTTCGAGCAAAATGCCGCTGGGTGGAAAATGGAGAACGCCCGACAAAATATTTCTTCAATCTAGAAAAACGTAATTATAAGAAAAAGACTATCAGTGAACTGCGACTACAAGATGACTCGACAACGAACAATGGAAATGTAATTCTAGACCAAATTGAAACTTACTTTAAAAATCTCTATACATCTGACTATACCTATTCTAACGAAGAATGGGACTCTTTTACCCTCAATCTAAAAATCCCTAAGCTTTCGGACGAAGACCGGGACAACCTAGAAGGTCCACTTACATACGACGAATGTAAAAAAGTATTAGAAACTTTCCGGGCTGATAAAGCCCCAGGGGAAGATGGATTTACAGCCGAATTCTATAAGTATTTCTTTGAACTATTAGGTAATGATTTAATAGCAAGTTTCAATGAAGCTCAAGTAAAAGAGAACTAAGCATCTCTCAGCGAAGAGGGGTAATTACGTTAACCCCAAAAGAGGATGACTCACTATTAGATTTATCCAACTGAGACCGATCACATTATTAAATGTCGATTATAAGATAGCCGCTAAAGCAATAGCTAAACGACTTGAACAAGTACTCCCAGATCTCATTCATCCAGACCAGACAGGTTTTGTAAAGGGAAGATATATAGGTGAAAACATTCGACTCATAGCAGATGTAATGGAAACAACGACAACTCACAACCTCACCGGCATACTAACATCGTTAGACTTTCGGAAGGCCTTTGACTCTTTAGAGTGGCCGTTTATTATGAAGACGCTCGATTGCTTTAATTTTGGAGGCGATATTAAACGTTGGGTTAATACTTTCTACTCGAACATACAGAGCACGGTAATCAACAATGGCTTTAGAACGAACTGGTTTAAACCGTCTAAAGGAGTCCGCCAGGGCTGCCCTCTCTCTCCTTATCTGTTTATTCTCTCGTCCGAAATACTCTCAAATAAAATTCGGCAAGACCCCAACATAAAAGGTATCAAGATCTATGAAAATGAAATTAAGCTCTCACAGTTTGCAGATGATACCACTCTCTTTAACGCTGACTTAGCATCACTAGAAAGGGCACTAAAAATAATCGATGATTTTGGGAGAATAGCTGGCCTTTCCTTAAATGTTAAAAAAACGAAGGCTATTTGGCTGGGGAAATGGGCAAATAATAAAAATAAACCCTAAACCTGAAACGGCTTCATAGCCCGGTGAAAATATTAGGGATTCACTTCTCATACGATGAAAAAAGAAATAATGAGCTTAACTTCATGCAACAGGTCCAAAGATTACAAACAAAGCTCGATATGTGGAGTGCAAGAGACTTGACAATATTTGGAAGAGCTATGATATTAAAAACCCTGGGATTATCACAACTTGTCTGTTCTGCTTCAAACGTAGTGGTTCCTCAGGGAATTGCGGACACGGTGAGAACTAAATCATTTAAATTTCTCTGGAGAAATAAAAAAGATAAAATAAAAAGATCTGGCCTTTATCAAGAACCAGATAGGGGCGGAATCCGTGTGACAGATCTCAACATAATGTTCAAGGCCCTGAAGCTAGCATGGATCCCTAGAATGTTAGCCTCTGACAAAAAGAATTGGTGCACCATACCTAACCACTTTCTCAAGAAAATGGGAGGACTGAACTTTCTCTTAAGATGCAACTATGATGCGACTTTTTATAACGACCTACCGACCTTTTACAAAAGGATCCTTGACAGTTTTAACGAATTAAAAACTCTTTACAATTATTACCAAAAACAAGGTATAGTTTTGTTCAACAATAAAGAAATACTTGTGGGTGGCCAACCGATTTTTTTAGTAAATGGTTTAAAAAGGGAATTATTTCGATTAAAGATCTACTTACTGAAAGCGGCAACTTCTTGACATTCCAGGAATTCTCTCTCAAATATTCATGCCAAACTAACTTTCTCCAATATTATCAAGTGATAAGCGCCATCCCGAAACACCTTCTGTCCATTGCCAAACAGACCGACGGCTTCGACAAACTTTTTTTCACCAGCAATGATAACATCTTCCCTCTGAGCGAAACTGTACAAATTAATCTAGGTAAGGCCAAGTCAAGAGATTTTGATAAACTGCTTAATGCAAAAACTCACAACGAGGACCATACGGGCCCTCTACGTTGGAGCCAAAGTCTATCAATAAATAGCGATACTTGGGGCAAGATTTTCAAGTCTTTAAAAAACATCTGCAAGGACACTAAGCTCAAAGAGTTTCAATTTAAACTCATCCATAGAATTATAGTAACAAACAAAGAACTGTTCAGATTTGGAATCAAGCCTGACGACAAATGTCTGTACTGTGGAGATAAAGACTCCATCGAGCATACATTCATTGAATGCCCATTCACTAAGACCTTTGTGCAAAAGGTCATTCAATGGTTCAACCAAACAAACCTATGTCAGATCCTCCCCACCACCGAGTCAAGTCTTGTTTGGCATCTTGTTTGGCAGTCTTGTTTGTACATGTGATGCACGAATAAAAAGGAAATTTAACTACACCACCTTAGCTATGCGCCATTACATATATGCAAGCAAAACAAATAGCAAAACCATCTCCATTCACGAGTTCATTGACAAATTACTCGTTAAATACAACCTTGAAGATATTCACTAAAAAGAACCACTCCAGGGAAATGACATCCCCATCTCGCGACTATAATCTTGAAAATATTCATTAAGTATCGTCTAGCGCTTCAACCTGATAATTATTCTAGCGTAAACATGTGGTTAGTTGGTGATGCATATATATAGCTGATAACCTTAATGTACCGTCAGGATAGTAGTTTGCTCTATATCTTCCGAATTAAAAAATATAATCCCGTGACTCGCTTAACAAGTAGTTAAAAATAGGTCCTTCTCTGCTGTAACATAAGTCAATGGGTGAAAGCATGGTTGTAAATATATTGTAAGAAGAGACTGTAAATAAGGTCTGTAACATATCCAGTAAGGAGGCAATGTAATGATCAATGATGTGATGGGACGCTCCGTCGGACATTGGGAGCACTCGAGGGGTGTAGAGGGCACTCGCCTGCGGCTCGTGTTTTCTGCGTTTCCCTCGTGTTCTCGAATGTCCGGCGGAGTGTTTTATCACAGTGTAATGCACGGCTTAGGCTTCTTTATTTGTTAAGTATTTTAATCGTAACATTGTTGTCTTTCGTTTGAATAGTTAAGAGCTCAATCAAGAAATTTAAAAAAAAAAAATCAAGCCATTGTTTAAGATTGCCTAAGTCACGTGTCAGGGATGAGAACAACTCTTCATGGTCCTTTGATGCATAAGTAAGGTTAACTAGTGTCATCAGCATACATTCTTACATCTGATAAAAAGTTACAGTTAGGCAAGTCGTTGATATATAATACGAATAATAAGGGTCCGAGTATTGAACCCTGAGGGACCCACAACGTATGTAATTAATTTCAGATTGGACGTTGCCCAAAACAGTAACCTGTGTTCTATCAGATAGATAGTTTCTAAAAAGGTTTAGAGTAGTACCTCTGAAGCCATACAACTCTAATTTCGCTAGAAGAATATCATGGTCAATGGTATCAAATGCCTTTTTTAGATCAATAAACAGGACTGCATTTGTTAACCCATTATCAGTGTTGAGATACAATTATCCGTCATATCGATAAGACCTGTTAAGGTGGAGTGTAGCAGTCTAAATCCAGATTGAAATTTAGAGAGTAAATTGTTATCATCCAAGTATTTATATACCTGATTAAAGGTCGCTTTTTCAAAAAGTTTTGCAATTACTGAAAGAACAGATATGGGCCTATAGTTAGCAGGGTCTACCTTTGAGTCAGCCTTGAAAACTGGAGTTACCCTGGCACTTTTCCAGTCACTGGGAATAATACCAGTAGAAATGACTGAGTTAAAGACGTGTGTCAAGGAGGCCGCTGTGAAAGGAAAAGATGCCTTGAGAAGGCGAGCTGGAATACCATCAAGGCCTTCAGCTTTGTTTGTAGGTAAATTGGCTACTAGTTTAGATACCTCATCTACGGTTATTAGTTTCAACTCAAAGTTCGTATGGGATGGATTAATAAAATCACAAAAACTAACTCGAGGGGATTTATCTTTGAGGCCAGGGTTGGACCTATTTCCGTAAAATAACTATTAAAAGCATTACAGACCTTGTACGGGTCACTGATATCTTCGTCATCTATGACCAATTTCGTTACCTGGGTTAGCTCAGTGGTAGAGCACCGGACTACCGTGCGGGAGGTCGCGGGTTCAAAACCTCGGCCGGACCAACACTCAGGGTCTTTAAATAATTGAGGAGAAAGTGCTGCCTTTGTAATGACATGTACAAACGGTTAGACTTTCTAGTCTTCTCGTAAAAAGGACGATAAACCGTAGGCCCCGTCTCACAACTCTTCATAATTCTCTGATTCTGTGGGACGTAAAAGAACAACTAGGGACGTAACGAAACTCTGGCTGTGACCACCCTTAGTGCTGACCTGTTAGCAGTGGCCCGCTTGGCGTGATATCCCAAAAAGGCTTATGGTGTATGAGGCCACACGCATAACAGCCATAAGTCAATGGGACTTTGCCGAGTGCTGAAATCATGTAGATCATGTAGATGTGTTTTTCTTTTTAGATAATATCGAGTTCACTCCATTCCAAGTGGCTTTCACTTGTCCACTGTTACTCTCAAAATAGGAGTGATAGTAGTCCTCTTTACGGGCCACATTAGAGTGATTAACCTGGTTCTTGATTTTTTTTATACTCGATCCATTTGGTTTGGTCGTTGGTAACAGTTGCGATACGTTTTAGTCGATCTCTTTCCCTCATTAGTCGTTTGATGTCAAAATTAAGCCAGGGTGCAGAAGATGAATTTCGCACTCTTTTCTTTTTAAACGGAGCATGACTGTTTGCTATTGTCAGGAATAAATGTTTCCAAGACTCCCATGCCTGGATAGGGTCGCGAATTTGTTCTATCATGGCCCATGATGCTAATTCAATGTCGCACATAAAAATTTCAAGTACAAAATGTCTAGCATTAATGACTCGCGGAAATGATTTAGGACTTCTTTGTTTTCGAGCGACGTAAATTAAGCTATGGTCACTGACTCCAATATGGGAAACCCCCCGACAAAGCAAATTTATCTGGCTCATTGGTGAGGAATATGTCGATTAGGGATTTAGAATTTGGTGTAATGCGTGTGGGTTCATTGATTAATTGGGTGTATTGGTTCGACTCACAGAGCTCGTTAAGGTGTCTAGTCTCATTATTTGGAGTGGATGCTAACAAATCACAATCACAAATATCTTTTAAGTAGTTCTTAATTTTTATGCCTTTTAGGCGAATTAAAGGAGAGAACTTCGAAGATAATGAAGTTGTTGTGCTCAATATGAAGAAACCAACTGAATGTGAAATCTTGAGCTGCTGAAAGCGCGCGCGAAAAATTAAGCCTCGTTTTGGTTTGGGTGTCCCACACCTGGCTTGAGCCTACGATCCAATCGAAAGCCAGTACCTGGTCTGAGGTCAACTTAAAAAAAAAACAGCTGACCTCGATGAGGTCTTAACTTGAGCCCGCGATATGGTCACGTACTACTGGTCAGCAGATACCTTGTTTTGACAGGTGTCAATTGGCCATAACATTGACGTCCAATATCAAAAGATTGTTTGAAACCAGTTTTAATTGCGAACTCTAGTTGAAGATCGTGGGACCCAGGAAAGCCAGACCTACTCTGGAAACTTAACGTGGTCTTCCACTCTTGACCATATGAGGAAACCATGCGTTTTTTGCTAAAAGTGAGTTAGGGGTGAGGTTATTAAAACTCTTATTTCTCCAAAGATTTGATGGAGGACTGGGTATTGTTATGGCTAGACTCGGCTCATTTGAATTCACTTTCTGGTCGGCCAAATCATTTGCAGAAATTACCTTGGAATGTGTCAAAATTGCCCTAAATTACTGTTTTGGGTCATTTGCTGGTGCCGGAGCTCATCATCAAGGGCTGAGAAGGCTGAAACCTTGCCAATTTCAAAGAACTGCTTATTAGCACAGTTAATGCAACAAACTTTGTTCAAATTCTCTCTTCAATTTTCTGACAGTTTGCTGTTCATGGACAAGGGGCCCAAAAGCAAATGAGCCTTGTATCACTAGGCTTCAATCTTCACTTGTGGAAGTTTCATTGAAGGCTGAAGGTTCCCGGAAAACTATTGGTGCAAGATTGAAGCCTGGTCAGAGACTTACAAGAAAATAAAAAAATTGTTGTGGGGAGCCTATCCCGCTCAAAGATATGTGGAATTTACCAGGATGCAATGGGGTCAGATTCTTGCTGTTTGGCTGCTTGGTTGGGGTTGCTGATAAAAAGGGAACTGATAGAGGCCTCATTTAATCCCTGCACTATTTTGGAGTGTATATGTTGTTTTCATTCCATCTCTGTGCTATTACTTTGCAGAAGAAATGCATTGTAATGCCTGTTTGATTTTTTCCCTTTGCTTCATGTGTAACAAACACTTTTTGCCTTAGTATTGGCAAAACCTGACGGCAATATTTTTCTTGACGATATGTAGGTTTGAAAATTGAGCTGGAGCGCGCGCCATTAGCGAATCAGATTCAAGGATTTAAGATTCCGGACCGCTGAGTGGCTTCAGAAAAAATAAATACCACTTATTAACCGAGAGAGAGGTCATTACATGGAAATCTCAGACCGAGGCCTTAATGTATTGACCGAGCGACAGCGAGGTCAATACATCAAGGCCCAGGTCTGAGATTTCCCGGTAAGGACCGAACGGAAGAGGTTAATAAATTATTTATTATATAGCCTTTTTAGTGTTTTTCAATATCCGCTTGCACGCGCAAGAGGTCATTCGAAGTCATGTTCACTTAACCGAAACGAGCCTGGCCATACGATCGAAACCAGAAGTGACAGAATAAACAGTTTTCTTCAACAATGAGACAATTTTTGTCTTTATTACGCCAAGATCTAAAGAAACAGAAAAATTTTCATAAATCCCGCTTAGCAGCCAACCAGAGGGCGCGTACTATTGTAGCCATACAATAAATCGTTATTATTATTATTATTATTATTATTATTATTATTATTATTATAAAATATAACAAATAATGAAAAAAATATTTTACTGAAATTAACTGTTGATAGGACTGTTTAAAGGAGCACGGTCACGATATTTTGGGTCATTATTACAGAGATAAAAAATTCACTCAACTAATGCGAAACAGTGAAATAACAAATTTTTAGGGAAGATAAGCACCAAAGAGACAAGAATAAATGCAAATATGGCGAGGATGGTGAAAGATGGAGAAGATTGAAACGGATTACAACTTACAAAAGTGTAATTTGTAATCCGTTTCAATCTTCTCTTTTACATCTTTATCTTATTATTATTATTATTATTATTATTATTATTATTATTATTACTGTTGTTATTATTATTATTATTATTATTATTATTATTATTATTATTAGCAGTAGTAGTAGTAACAATAATAATAATTATTATTATAATTAATGAAATTTTTAATCTTAGCATTTTTTTATCAGAATTTTTTTGACAGAATTAAAATCAACAACACCACTACTGGATGGGGAAAAGATCGCCAACAACTATCATTAACCCTTCAACGCAACTCCTTTCCTAGCTATCTCATAGACAGAATCATAAAGAGGTATAAAAACAAATTTTACTTTAGACAGATTCAAAACAACACTTTCACAAGTGAAATAAATACTTCAGGTATTCGGTACTACACATTTTTTAGTGATTTCTCTACCGTCACGCGCTCTTGTTGGATGTTTTTTTTGTTGTTGCAAAAATAAAGTCATCAGCATTGTTTTTTCTTCTTTCAAAATCAAGAATTTTTTCAGTTTCAAAAATCCCCTTTCCTTCTTTAAAATCTCTGGTTGTGTATCAATTGACATGTGTGGGATGTAACTCCTGTTACATTGGCGAGACGCCATGCCTCTTTTAACTAGGGTAAAAGAGCATCTCTCAGCGGACAGGAATTCTCATGTCTACACACACCTAGACGGTTCACCTAGTTGTAAACGCAAATATACAGTTGACTGCTTTAAGATTGTAGATTCAGCTAAAACTAGACGTGGTCTTAAGCTTAAAGAAGCGATCTACATCAGCCACTTAAAGCCAGAACTAAATGCGCAGTTACAACATAACAACGATTTTGGTTCTTGTAATTCGATTAAGTAACTAGCACTCGTATACTTTCGCGTGCATAATTGAAACTGTTACTGGTATAAAACGAGTGGAAAACGGAACAACACATTAAACTGATGATGGCATGAGCCATGCCGAAGCATGTCTTTCAAAAGTTGTATCGTGAGTCTCAAATTTATATTATTATTATTATTATTATTATTATTATTATTATTATTATTATTATTATTATTATTATTATCGTTTTCAGTGCTATGAATTGCTTCCTACAGTCTTCTAGAACCGGGGCCAATCCTTGGTCCTGAGGTACCAGGGAGGGGTTTTATTTGATGGACAGAAACCTTCTCAGTATGTGCGCCGTTCCTAGGAGGACGATCTTTTGCAGCTCGTTAATGTTGCTGGTTCCGGGGATCTTTCCGGGGTCCATTCCCTCTCTAATAAGTCCCAGCGCACCAACAATAACCGGCACAGTTTCTGTCCTCGTTCTCCACATTCTCGTGGGTTCAATCTCAAGATCTTTGTATTTTGAAAGCTTTTCAATGACTTTCGTTGAGGTGTTTCGGTCGGACGGTACTGATACATCTATAAGTTTGCAACACCGGTTGGCATGGTCCTTGATCACTATATCGGGCTTGTTCGCTGAGAGTTCCCTATCCGTATGTATCTGCATATCCCAGAGAATTGTGACTTCTTCATTTTCGGTAACCGTCTCGGGCTTGTGTTCATACCACCTCTCTGGGACTTCAATACTGTGATGCTGGCACGCTTTCCAATGGAGATATGTAGCTGCCTTATTGTGCCTCTCTAGATAGTCAGTTTTTGCAAGTTCGGGACAGCCAGATATGATGTGGTCTACTGTTTCTTCATGCTTGTGGCATATCCTGCACAGTGGACTGGTGCCGTCCTTCACAATCCTTGCAAAATAAGACTTGGTAGGAAGGCTCTGGTGTCTGGGCTGCAATTATCAGTCCCTCTGTCTCAACTTTCAGTCCTGCACTTCGGAGCCACTGGTTGGTTTTATAATCGTCAACATCTGCTTCCCTTATTCTTTTGGGGTATCTTCCGTGAAGTTCTTTTTCTTCCCACTGCTTCACTTCTATATCTTGGTCCTGTTGCTTTACCTTCTGTTTTACTCTCCTAGCAAACTTAGTAACTCGTTCATTTGCTGCCCTATCGAGATTTGGTACCTCAAATTCTCTTCTGAATTTCTCTGCCTCTTTTTGGATGGAATAAAGCTTCTTTTTGGTCTCATGCTGAAGTACTAATTGGAGCAGAGCATCATCAGTGTTTCTTAGATATGTTTCCAGCCCCATCGTAGTTGATTTGTACGCAGTTTCTAGCTTGCTGAGGCCTCTTCCTCCAATTCTCCTAGGGAGGTACAATCTGTTCACGTCTGCCTTCGGGTAGTGCATTCTGTGGATGGTAAGTAGCTTCCGTGTTTTTGTGTCCAGTCTCTTAATCTCACTCATTTTCCAGTTTATGACATTGAAACTGTAGGTGACGACGGGCACAGCTAGGGTGTTGATGGCTTCAAACCTGTTGGCAGCGTTCAATTCACTTTTCAGTACTAGTCTTACTCTGCGATAGTATTCTTTCCTCACTTTCTCCTTCATAGCGGCATGCTGTATTCCGTCGCCTTCATTTATTCCAAGGTATTTATAGACTTCCCCCTGATCTAGCTCTCTGATGCATGTATCAGTGTCTATCTGTAGGTCTGATGTTTCCGTAAGCTTCCCTCTATTAAAACTTGCTTTTGCACACTTTTCCAATCCAAATTCCATTCGGATGTCATCGCTAAATTTCTTAACAACAGTACGTAAGCCAGCCTGTTGGTTGTCATTTTTGGCATAGGTTTTCAAGTCGTCCATAAAGAAAAGGTAGTTGATTTTTTGACCCTGGATTTCATATCCGCAACTACTTTCTTGCAGATTAATAAAGGGGATTAGTTTCTAAAGAAACTGTGGTGCTGCGTCGGTGGGGGAGTGAAACACGAAAATTTGGTTTATCAACGGAGTTGATAATATAAATTGACCACCGTACAGGGATTCGATTAGCTGACGTTTCGAGCGTTAGCCCTTCGTCGGAGCGAATCGAGGAATTGTGGGTTGTGTATGGTTTATATGCAGAAAATGGAGCTACGCTATTGGTGGTAACATGGTAACGTGAAAAACAGGAATAAATTAATTGAATGAGAAGCGCTCGTTGATACCGTGGGGATTAAGATTGCCAATTTGAAAGATCAGTTTTTGCTCGAGAATCGGGCCATCACCGCGCTCAGCAGATTGATCAACAGTCAGCACTACAGACGTCACAAAAGGAAAAGAATGACAGAATTCCATTCACCCTCACATTTCACCCGCATAATAACCCAGTTAAAGCCATCATTCTTAATAACTTTAAGATACTGCAAAATGATCCAGAAACTGCTGGAATCTTTTCGGAACCACCGCTGATTTCATTCAAACGCGACAAAAATGTAGGTAACTTTCTAGTTAAAAGCGCATTCAAAACGACTGAACAACCTGGCACTTTTAAATGCGCGCGCTCGCGATGCAAAACTTGTCCTTTCATTCAAAACACTGACAAAATATCGGGCCCTAAGCGATCTGTTAAGATCACTGATCGTTTCACGTGTACCTCCGCAAATGTTATCTATTGCATAACCTGCACATTATGCAAAAAGTTATACATCGGCGAAACAGGAAGACGACTAGGTGACCGATTCCGAGAACATACTTCGTGATGTCGAGAAAGATGACAAAGACGCATCCAAACCTGTCGCTCGGCATTTTAATCTCCCTAACCATTCCAAACAACACATGTCGATCTCCGGCCTTTCCCTACATCAAGGTACCACGGAAAGCCGTAAAAATCTCGAGCAAAAACTGATCTTTCAAATTGGCACTCTTAATCCCCACGGTATCAACGAGCGCTTTTCATTCAATTAATTTATTCATGTTTTTCACGTTACCATGTTAACACCAATAGCGTAGCTCCATTTTCTGCATATAAACCATACACAACCCACAATTCCTCGATTCGCTCCGACGAAGGGCTAACGCTCGAAACGTCAGCTAATCGAATCCCTGTACGGTGGTCAATTTATATTATCAACTCCGTTGATAAACCAAATTTACTTTCTTGCAGAAGTGAGCTCAAAGATGCAAGAGCCATACAGAATAGGAGTGGTGACAAGGAATCTCCTTGCAATATACCACTTTTAATATTAATAGGTCTTGATATCAGCGATCCTCCGGGGTGGTTGAGAACCAACGTGGACTTCCAAGTTTTCATGGCTGCGGTGATGAACTGTGTGACTACGGGGCAGATCTTATAAATTTCCATGCATTTCATGATTCAGGAGTGTGGGACACTGTCAAACGCCTTCTTGTAGTCAATCCAGGCGGTAGATAGGTTCTTTCTTCTGGTCTTACAGTCTTCAAGCACTATTTTGTTAACGGGGAGTTGGTCTTTGCAGCCATAACTTTCTCTCTTACATCCTTTCTGTTCAGATGGAAGGAGCTGATGCTCGCTTAAGAATGTGTATGTTCTGTCTGCTAGGATGGATGTGAGTACCTTGTGCATGGTTGGGAGGCATGTGATGGGTCTGTAGTTTTGGGGGTTTTTGTTTCTTCTGTTTTTGGTAGAAGGATCGTGAGGCCATCGGTTAGCCATTCCGGCATTTCTGCTGGGTTCTCAATTATGTTCGTATATGCTGTTGCCGTATCCTCATGGACACTTTTGAGGTATTTTAGCCAGAAGTTGGGGACTTTGTCTTTACCCGGCGATTTCCAGTTGCTTGTTTTGTTTATGGCACTTGTGACCTCTTGGGCGTTTATTGCAGCCCATGACTGGCTTTCTAAATTCTTTTGCATATCCTCCAGCCTTTTGATCCATTTTGCATTTTCATTATAAGTCTTATCGTTTTCCCAGATGTTTTCCCAGATATTATTATTATTATTATTATTATTATTATTATTATTATTATTATTATATTTTACTTCACTTTATTACTTGTCCACATTTACTTTCTAGGGCCAGAACCAAACCATGGTTCTAAGGCACTAGAGGAGTGTTTGTTCAATTTACTTGATTGAGAGGACCTTTCTCAGAATGTGTTCCCAGAAGTGCTGTTTTCTGGATTTCATGTGGGCTATTGTAGCTTGGGATTTCGCGCAGCTGAAATGATTAAATAATTATTATTATAATTAAATAATAATAATAATATTATTATTATTAGTAGTAGTAGTAGTAGTATCATTATCATGATCATCATTAATGGCTTCATGCCTTCCTTCATCATTGCCTTCTTAATTATTTTATTACAATAATAATTGCCATTATTGTTATTATTATTATTATTATTATTATTATTATTATTATTGTTGTTGCTGTTTTTCGTCTTCTAACCATCATTATCGTAGTCATTAGGGTCAACATCATTATTGTTACTGATTTATGGGCAACCGATTGTTTTTCCCTCTGCAGCATTTAACCCATGCCAAAGCGCCAATCACAAGCTCCTTAGTTCTGCTAACCGTTTCTTGGGAAACACGAATCAAAATCCACTTAAATGCGACAAGTATTCCCTGAACCCAGGTTGGTATCGCTTCACTGGTGGAGCTGGTGACAGGTTGCCAGAGTCATGCCCAGTAAAAAGACGCTGCGGTACGCATGCTCCAGGATGGCTCAATGGTAAACATCCTACTGTCAGGCAGGGCGTGGTCACTCGCCAGGTTTGTTATCACTGGTCAAGCAAGTGCTGTAACTGGAAAAACAACATAAAGGTGAAAAACTGTGGAGCCTTTTACGTCTACAAGCTGCAAAAGCCACCAGCGTGTTGGCTTCGGTACTGCGGTGAGTACAGACCTTCATTTATGAAAACATGTTTAGTTCCGAGGGGCTGAACTCGTCTTCTATTAAATTTCGATTCGTGGTCTTTGTAGGAGAAGCCAGTGAATGTAAGAGCTACAAAGCACTTGATCAAGCTGACCGTGCAATGGGTCATGCGGGTGGACAGGTAAAGTGCGATGGACGAGCACCAGATAACATCGTATCACCTCGCTGGTATCGTATGACAGGGGCCAGTGGTGACAAGATACCAAACAAATGCGTTCCTAAGAATCGTTGTGGTACGCATGCTCCAGGTTGGCTTAGCGGATCACACCCGACAGTCCTGGAAGGTGTTGTGACTCGTCGAGTTTGTTATCACTGGTCAAGCAGTTGCTGTCGTTGGAAGAACAACATCAAGATCCGAAACTGCGGTAGCTATTACGTGTACGAGTTAGGAAAGCCTCCAGTGTGTTCCTTGCGTTACTGCGGTAATAAAGCAGGTGGGTGCGTTATCTGTTTCTTGTCAAACGTTGAGTATAGATTCACAGTTTAAGTGGACCAGTTCTAGCTAAAGGCCTGTTCGATATTTAAAGTGCCTATGACACGAATATTTTTTTGCTAGTTTTCAAATGTTGAACATGTATGAAAAACGACTTGAGGCTTAAAAACTGCTCAAATTATCGAAAAAGCCAGTTTTCCGCGTTTAAATTACGCGCTATTTAGCCTCCAAAGTGTCTGGGAGACTGGGACCTAACTTCCCGCATTCACGCTCCCGGTGTGACGTTACACCGCGTGCCTCGAAGATGTCATGCTACCGCTCGGGTTCAGTTTTTTAGGACTATTAGTGCAACTCGTCATATTGGACGCTCGTTTTCTCTTTGTCCGCTCTGTTGACCAAGGATAAGGGTTCACGGTGTCACAGACATGTGTCAGATGATGTTTTGGCCGCGCGATGCACGGGACACTTCCAAGGCAAAATGGCGGTATTTTGAAAGTGAAAAAAGGCTTTTCAGGAATTTCAAAGAGTTCTACACAACAACAAGCTTTATTTGCATGACTGTAAATCATTACAGTATTGCGAAAGCAGGCAACAAGAATTAAACTACACTAGCTTGACAACAGATTGTTTCGTAAATCAAAACACGCGGAAATAAGCTTAACAAACTTCATATTAATAATATTATCATCACAGTTCATTAATTCCACAATTAAATCAGCAAATGGCAGCAGTTTAATATTCGGTATTCTATTAACTATTTCATCATAAAAGGCATTTCTGATTGATGAATACTTTGAACATCGTAACAGAAAGTGGGTTTCATCTACAATCTCATTCATAGCACAAAGACTGCAAAGTCTTTCACATCTAGGGATATTATCATACCGACCGATTTCAATTTTAAGTTTATGATTACCAGTTCTCAGTTTCACTAACGTTTTTCTATTACAGTTTTTCCTGGTTATATCTAAATAAATTGAGGGTGCATAGTTGTTTTTGAAAGTGCTATAAAATTCTAATTTTTTTGAATGCTGAAGGGTGTGTTTCCAATGATCGATGTATTTCTTTCTCATGACGTCCAAATGGCGCTTAATCATAGTGTTATCTAATTCGCTATGGTCAAAGTCAGGGAGACCATAGTACTTATAAATGTTTATGAGATTGGAGTAAAAGCTACTTTTGCCATGAGAATGAAGATCAATTGACGTTAGAAGGGACTGTTTAACAATAGAGTCTTGGGCCTTATTTTGAAGATAAGTTACGTAATTAAGTATTCTTTTATTTATTTCAATAATCAAGGGAAATCGGCCAAGTTCAGCCCTGCACGCAATATTGGATGCTTTATTGCTTACTTCTAAGTAACGATTGCAAAACTGTAGATGCGTTTTTTCAATTGGTGAATTTTCCCAAGACTTAAGATCAGATTTAGTATAGACACCCCAGACTTCACTGTTTTAGGTTAAGATTGGGGAAATCATTGTGTCAAAAATTTTACTGGCAAGAGACGGTTTCAAACTGCTAAAATCTATATGTCGACGTAGGCTAAAAAGAGCATGAAGAACCTTTTCCCTTAAGTGATCTAGTGACATGGTAAAGTTTCCAGTCGAAGAAATGCAAGTCCCTAAGTACGTATAATTTTGGACAATATTAATGTTTTCATTTCCTATATGAAACTTATGGTCATCTTTCTTTGCTCGCCGTTGAAACACCATAACCTTGGTCTTTTTAGGATTGATATTTAACATCCACGATTTGCTATATGATGATAACGTATTGAGAACCTCTTCGTGATCGTGATAGTCTAATTAAATCATCTGTATACAGAAGAGAATTTAATTTAGTTCCGTTTGGTAAAACAAAAGGATCTGATAAAGTATGTCCAAATGAGAACGGTAAGTCGTTAATGTACAGATTAAAGAGTAAAGGACTCAAAATACATCCTTGGCGAACACCTCTTCCGTACTGAAATGATCTTGTCTGGTTATTACCAATCTTTATGGAGCAAATAGAATTGGAGTATAGGCTTTTGATCAACTTATAAAAGTTCCCGTCAACATTAATTTGCAACATCTTATAAAGGAGTCCATCGTGCCAGACCGAATTAAAAGCTTTCCTAAAATCTACGAAACAGGCATAGACTTTTTCGTGGTGTCAATTAACATACTTGTCTATTAATGTTCTTAATGTGAGAACGTGGTCTGCTGTTTGGTTTTTTGGTAAGAAACCGATTTGAAATTTGTGAAGTATGTTTAGCGAGTTGACATATTTGAGAAGTCTCTGGTTTAAAATAGAACAGAACAGTTTCCCCAGACAACTGGAAACACAGATCCCGCGATAATTGGATGGATCACTTCGTTTGCCAGATTTAAATACTGGCGTAATAAGACTACCGCACCAAGTTTTGGGCATCACACCTAAATTTACAATAGTGTTAAAAAGTCCCTGATAGGCGGGCATCATTTCGTTTAAGCTGGCTTTAATCATTTCGTTTTGGATTCTGTCTGAAAAAGGAAATTTCTTATTCTTCAATTTCTTCACTGCTGTGCGAATTTCAATTTCGGTAATAAGGGAGTCCAGAGGGAGTGATTGCATGTTGCTACTTTCTTGTTGACGTACCTCTCTAACAATGTTCTGTTGATAACAGTTAAGGGATTCATTTGAATGAAGTGACTGGAAATGAGACAGCCAACTTTCTTCTGAAACTTCTGGAATGTGTTTAAATTTCACAGAGCCGTCCATTGATTTTAAGCATTTCCAAAATTGTTTCTTATCGGAATTGACTACGGACTCCTCTAGCTCTGAAATTTTTGTACGGTAGTACTCACTTCTCTTGTCGCTCAACAATTTCTTGTATTGTGTTAAGACAATATGATATTCTTCACGCAGAGCGGTATTCGAAGGATCATTGTGTTTTTGGTTTGCTAATCTTCTTAATTCGTGTCTTTTAAAGCGGCATTCTGCATCAAACCATTTTTTGTTTGAAGATGGCTTGACCCGTTTACGTTTTTTAATGATCTTAATCTTTAAGGAACGTTTGGCAGTTGCGATAAGAATCAGAAGAATGTTTTCTACCTTTTCAAGAGAGATGTTGACATCATTGGCTGGACTGTTATCATGTCGATACTCTCGTATTAACGTTTGTATATTACGAGACCGCAGCGCATCACCGAACTTTTGTGAAGAATCGTTTTCCCAGAGAAAATGTTTTGGTAATCGCGTTAGAGTATCACTTTCAGTCAATGTATCACGGCTACTAAAGTTCGTGTTAATATTTAACCAAGTCACTATTGGACTATGGTCACACAAACATAAAGGTTTCTTCACTATAAAGTTTGCGACATGTGT
>JAEMWC010000063.1:1157500-1170000 GCA_016490735.1 Pachyseris speciosa
TATTGGTTGATGATGGTCTCCAGGGGAAAGATTCCTGACGGCGTCACTGTAAGAAGAATATTTCTGATGTAGTTATGATTGGGATCGATGCGGCGAGCGGAACAAATGATTAGTGGGAGGACGTGAAGGCTTTGCTCTGCCACGAATCGCTTCTGCCAAGTTTGCGGCGAATAAACCGAGGTGTCGCTTTTTAATGTGTTTGTCATCATGTAAGACTTCAGGACCCTTGGCAACAAGATTTTCATGAGTGACAATATGCACATTCGGTAATTTGGAGCAACCGTCGACAATTTGCTTGTTAATTCTGGTAATGAGATGCGATGGTAGATCTGCTCGTGGAAGAAGAATAGAGTAGATGATTTTACTCATAGGGAACTTTGTCGATGTTTCTGTGATCATAACAGAAAGATCAGAGATGAACGCATCAACCGGGGTCGTCATCGTAAGGTCGTTTGTTCCGGTGTAAATAACGATTAGTTGAGGGGTGTCGGAGAGTTCATTTTGGACAACAGTTCTGGCAGTCTCAGTTCTAGGACATCTGAAGAATTTGAAGTCTTGCGTGGAGTGGAATAGTTTCTTTTTATTTGGGAATTTTCCGTTTGAATCACACAGAAAGACTGCACCGTTCGGTTTGACGGTGACGGAAGGCGAGTGATAGGACACATCAGGAACAACTTTTTCCGGTGTGGAGGTGGGAGGGAGATTGACAGAACAATTTTTCCCGGGAGGCTCTGTAGGTTCTTGAAGAGCAGAAAAACGATTCTCCGTTGGAATGTCAACAATAACCGTTTCTGTTGTCGTGTCTGCTGTCGATGGTAATTGTTTGGGTATTATTTGAGCATCTTGTACTGCCCTTACTTGATCCTTAAGAAAAGACACCTCCACAATTAGTTGATTGTATTTCTCTTGCAAGGACACATTCGATTCAAACATTTTAGCGTGTTTCTTTTGTAGAGATGCTTTTCCTCTTGTAGTTTCTTGATAAGAGCGGATTGCTGAGAGGGAGTGTCCTCAAATGATTTAATGTGTAACGAAAGATCATTTGAGAGATTGTCAATTGATTGTTTTTGTAATTTCAAAAGGTTATCCTGTTGACCCATTTTGTCCTTCATGTGCTGGAGGTCACCAGAACTTGTTATTTGGAATTGAGTGAGTCAAGTCGTTTTTCATACATGTTGAACTATTTAAAATGGGAGGGGGGGGGGGGGGGGTTCGTGTCATTTGCACTTTAACCGTTAAAAACTGATTGAAACAGAGCTTGAAATTAAGTGCAAATGCGTTTGAGGAGCAGCATATTTTTTCATGATCAACCCAAATGAGATTCGTCTTGCTTGTTGCTTAGCATTACAGGGATTATGACATCATGAACACAAACCACTTTGCCGCCGCCACCAATCACACCACGAATGAAGCAACCAGGTTGATTGCTTAGAATGTGCAAAAGCTTTTAATTTGAAATTCGGCTTTGGTGTGTTCCTGGTCGCTGGTGTTTTGCATCTGAGGTCAAAGGGGTATAATAGTGCAATTTCAGTATTTTTTTAGTGTAATGTCTGAACTCCATACAAGTCCTCGATGGAGGCGGATTCCACACGAGAAATTGCATACACGTTTCAAGCCACCATCTTCCCTTTATTGCACTCTACCCACAATGCCTTAGGATTGGATTTGCATAGGCAACCCAGTTACAATCACTACATCTACCCCCTTATTAAAACGAACGCTATGGTAATGAAAAACTAAACCAGAATCAGATATAAGCATAAACTGTAACAAGCGAAGGATACAAATGCAAAAGTCTAAACTGGTAGTCTCTTAGCTTGTTTGATGAACAATTTCTCCAGGTCAAAACACTAAACACAGTCCTTGGCAAAGCATCTTAGTCAAACCTCTCAGGTAAAAAAGTCCTCAAGCCAGCTTGGCTCAGTTTTCTCCCGAGTTGATCTTCGAGGTTCACTGGTCTGCTCTGGTACCCGAACAACCGCTGGTTGCGATGAAGGTTCTGCAGCACGCTCTATCTCTGGTTCTGGTGAAAGAATCTCCTTTGGCTCAGGAACAGGAGGTCAAGCTGATTTCATTACTGGCAGCTGAACCAGTGACTGTGGTACTGGATGTACTTCCACATGCTGCTGCTGGTGCAGCAGTGGTGGGGGTCCCATGAACCGTTTCACGTGGCTCACATTCCTCTTAAGTAGGGTTTCACTTTGGTCAATGACCACTAGCTTGTTTTGTTTCCGTTTCAGCAACAGCGCGTTGTCTCTTTCTGCTACGTCTGACTCCCCAGCTCTTTTGTTTGCAGTGTCTGCCATTCGCTTCTTCTACTCTGTAACCTGATCGCGTGCATGCTGATCTGTGGTAAATGACCTCTCCTCCTCCTCCTCCTCCTCCTCCTCCTCCTCCTCCTTATCTCCTTCAAATTCTGGCATCTTTGTTCGAATTTTCCTTCCATACAATAGCTCTGCAGGGCTAACATTTGTCGTGGCATGAGGTGTAGATCTGTAAGCGACAAGATACTTCTGTAGCTCTTGTTGCCATGGTTATCCTTTATTCGATATTTTAGCGATTTATTCTGATGCTCAACTTCTCCGTTCCCCCTCGGCCAGAGGGGAATAGTCTTCTTATGTTTGATTCTCCTCCCGTCCAGAAATTCTTCCATCTCACGACTAACTAGGTTTGTCCCATTGTCTGTTCGTAATGTCACGGTTGTTGTCTTCACTAGAGGCGTGGTGGAGACAGGAGTCACAGCTTGACAACCAAGGCATTTCTTGCAGTGTCTTTCCACCATGTTGCTCATATTCGGCCACCAAACTTTGCTCCTGAGACGATCGTTTGTTTTCACATTCTTTTGGTGTCCCTCGTGAGCTAACCCCAAGACCTGTTTTCCGCAAATTGGCAGGAGCAACAATTCGCATACACCTCATCACCAATCTTTTAGCGACAGTAATTTCGTCGCGCAACAATCGAACTATATGGGCTAGGAGCAGTAGACCAATTCCTGATGTTCCAACAACGGCTCATCCTCGGCATAAGCTCTCTCCAGCTACCTCTCGGGTGGATAACAATGCGTGGTGTTGGATTTATTGCTACCATTCTAACATGCTCTTCTGTTGTACCATCACAGGGTGATGCTGGTATCTTTGTCAAGCGGCGTAGGCAATCGGCTATATTCCGGCCTGAAGGTACATAACGCACGGTGTACTAGTAAGGCATTAGACGCAGGACCCACCTCTCTATTCTGGCTGATGGTTTAGACCTAGGGTAATAGATAGCTTCCAAAGCCTGACAGTCAGTGACAAGCTGAAACAACAGTGACCCAACTAGGTAGAGATGAAATCTCTCACAGCCCCACACGACTGCTAGATCCTCCTTTTCTGTCTGGCTGTATAGACACTCCACATCACTTAAGCTTCGCCCTGCAAATGCGACCGCTCTTTTCACACCATGTCTTTCTTGCACAAACATAGCACCGAGTTCAACCGGACTAGCATCACTAACCACCTCCGTAGGTGCTTCGTTGTCATAGAAAGTCATCATTGATGCCTTTTTTATTTGCATCTTTAAAGCCTCAAATGCTTCCTTTTCCTCTTTACCCCAGTGCCACTTTGTACCTTGTCGCGTCAACTTTCTGAGTGGTTCCACGGTCGACGCAAAATCAGGCAGGAACCGTGAGCTGAAACTGACAAGTCCTAAGAAACTTCGCAGCTCTATAACATTATCGGAAACTCTGTTTCTCGAATTACCTCAACCTTTTCCCCGGTTTGCCCCGCACCATGTTTGTTTAAAAGCAGTCCCATGAATACAGACTGACTCATCCCGATCTTGCAATTGTCCTTGTTGAGGGTAAAGTTTCTGTCGTGCTCTTCTTCTAAGCCAAAAGATTAACTCAGTTATCATTTGAAACCACGATGACGAACACCTTTCATAATACTTGATGATGTTTCAATCTATTTTCCACTCGTTTATCGGAAGAAGAGAACCGGGCTACTTGTAATGATTGTGAAACGAGTCAGAAAGTAGGTCCAAGTTTCTGCCATCATTGAAATCGTGAAATCGGTTCTCGGACATCGATTTTGAGCAAGCGCTAAAGGCTTCTTTGAGAGAATTTCCGCATATTCCTCGGATTAAAGAAGAGCGAAAACTGCAAATCGTTGGCAAAAAAAGCGATTCTCCCGACTGGTTTTGGGAAGAGTTTAATCTTTCAACTGCTCCCTCGCTGTCTTGCAAAAAAAAACTTGGAAAATAGAACGATCGACTGTTCTATTCGTGTCGCCGCTGGTTCAGCCTGCAGTTCACCGTTCGTATTCGGGGCATTTTCCCGTAAACCATCTTTCATTATTTCTCTGATACGCTAGTCGGGGATCGGAGCGCAGTGGATCGCTTTGCTTGTGATCCCAAACTTTCCTTCTCGAACAGAACATTGCTAATCGATTCTTGACCCCGGTCTAGAGGCTCATTGCAACGGGTTTTGTAAACGACTGCTGTAGTCGAACGACTTGTCTTGCACAAGAAAGACAAGCCAGTTCAGAATAATCATCTCCACGCACTAATTTATGTCCAGCTGTTTCTAAGTCTTCAGCTAAAATGACAAACTGCTGTCCGGGATCAACGAGCAACTCTTTGCTTGTTTGTTTTATTTTTAGACTATTAAAAACTGAAACGACGGGTACCCTTTTGCTTTCAGGCGAAATGAAAACCTTTTTGCAGAAGCGACAAATTCGCTCTCGCTGCATACTTATCTCTCGCGTGAAAACTTACGTGAGCCGATGTTGACTTTTTAGGTGCGAAGAAACAGCCAGTTTTATCGACTTGTTGACATTTCAATTACACTTCAGGGTGGATCGGCGGCATGAAAGGCATGTCTCCAGGCTCCGCCGCCAGTCCCCCGCTCGGCTCGCTTCGCTCGCCGATTTTTTTCGCCACGTCCCTTCTTTTCGCTCCTTGACCTCACTGCGCAGCCTGGTCCCAGGCTAAGGTATGATAAATATAGATGGAAATACTGAGAGAATGCATCGATGTCATACAGGCATTGTTACTGAGGAAGTGAAGAGGCGGAAAAGCAAGGAGGATTCCTTAGTGTTATATCGTTAGACACCAATCACGCATGATTATAACTATTTCATTTTTTTTCCGTGGAAATTCGGAAATTTTTGATCAACAAAAGTTTTATGCTTGGTTTGATGAGTATCTTTGTTCGAGAAACGTGTTCTACGCTTCAGTTCTTGTTCGAGAATCGCGTTTTACGAATCACACATTATGATACTTTCCAATCATACGGCTTACGTCACAAGGGCGGCAACTAGTCAAGAAAATGTACGCATTTTAAAGACAAGATTCCAGCAAAGCCTTGTTTTTCCACCAATTCCTTGGAGTCCCGCATGTTTAGTCTCAATGTGAACGGCGGACTGTTATGGGCTTCTTTTTTGTGCAAATTCACACAAATGTTCACTCTCAGAAACTAGAAATACTCCTCGTTACCCACGTTAGCCCTTACAATGGTAATAGTACGGCCTTGGTGATCCGTTCACTCGTTTAGCTAACAATTCCACAGCAAGGACATTAGTTGAGGAAGAAACTGCGTCTTGCAAAACTTTTTCCCTCAGTGGACATCTTCATGTCCTAAGGAAACCTTTACTCTAGGAAGCCAATAGAAAATCGAAATCTACTGACTTCGCTTAGACCTTACTGACCGAGTTAAGACCTCAAATTTATGTTACTTAGTTTGGTTTTATTATCGATATCACAATCATTGCAATCATTGCTATTTTTGCCATTATCATTTTTATAATCATCATTATTTTCATTATTACTACTATGATCATAATTTTTTTAAGGTTATGGAAACCACTGCAAAAACCCGTGAACGATCGAACTTGCTTTACGTTGGATCAAAGATAGATCGTGACCAGTCAAAAAATAATAAAATGCAGGAAAATACTGCAAGGGCTGGTCAAACAACTGTAAAGGCGTAAATACGATATTTCGGCTGGCCAACACCAGCCTTCTTCAGGTTTATTGACGGAAAATGCAAGTTTACGTGGTATTTATATTTACCGGAAATGACATGAGATTGTAAGTGATGCGTCAAAGCTACAGGAAAATAACAAGGCAACTAACATGATATAAGATTTGAATAATACAGAAAAAGAGTAGAATAAAGTCAGAAGAACTTAACATTACATTTCATCGCGTTTGTTAAGGCCTGCAGGTTCTAATGTTTTACCTAACTGAATAAGAAATGCCTCACGTACCTTTCTAATGGAATCACGTTTGGTATATAATTGTTCGAGAGGTATCAGGATCATATGATCACTGATAGTATGATCACTGGCAAGGGGGTGTTCGGAGACCGCAGTGGGATTATAACTTGAAGGGGTTGATAATAGGCCACCTAAGTTCATTAAGGCGGTCTTTAAGGCGACGTTTGGTTTCCCCCTTATATTGAAGATGACATTTAGTACATTTAGTATTTTCCTACCATGATCATCATAATCATCATCATTATCATTGTCATTTATTTATGGCCAACCGATTGTTTGTCCCTCTGCAGCATTAGACCCATGCCAAAGCGCCAATCACAAGTTCCTTAGTACTGCTGACCGTTTCCTGGGAAACACGAATCAAATTTCTCTTAAATGCGACAGGAATGATCTTAACCCAGGCTGGTATCGCTTCACTGGTGGGGCTGGTGACAGATTGCCAGAGTCATGCCCAGTAAAAAGACGCTGCGGCACCCATGCTCCAGGATGGCTCAATGGTAAACATCCTTCTGTCGTGCAGGGCGTGGTCAATCGCCAGGTTTGTTATCACTGGTCAAGCAATTGCTGTAACTGGAAAAACAACATAAAGGTGAAAAACTGTGGAGCCTTTTACGTCTACGAGCTGCAAAAGCCACCAACGTGTTCGCTTCGGTACTGCGGTGAGTACAAATCCTTCTTTATGAATACAAGTTAAGTTCCTAGGGGCTGAACTCGTATTCTATTTAATTGCAATTCGTGGTCTTTGTAGGAGAAGCCAGTGAATGTAAGAGCTACAAAGCACTTGATCAAGCTGACCGTGCAATGGGTCATGCGGGTGGACAGGTAAAGTGCGATGGACGAGCACCAGATAACATCGTATCACCTCGCTGGTATCGTATGACAGGGGCCAGTGGTGACAAGATACCAAACAAATGCGTTCCTAAGAATCGTTGTGGTACGCATGCTCCAGGTTGGCTCATCGGGTCTCACCCAGCAGTCCTGGAAGGTGTTGTGACTCGCAGAGTTTGTTATCACTGGTCAAGCAGTTGCTGTCGTTGGAAAAACAACATCAAGATCCGAAACTGCGGTAGCTATTACGTGTACGAGTTAGTGAAGCCTCCGGTGTGTTCCTTGCGTTACTGCGGTGATAAAGAAGGTGGGTGATTTTTCTGTTTCTTGTGTAGGGTTGAGTTCATTCACGGTTTAAGTTGACCAGGTTTAGTTCAAAGGCTGTTCGATATTAGACCGTCAGAAGCTGATTAAAACGGGGCTCTAGATTGATGGGAAACACATTTGAGCAGTTGCAGCGTTCGTAATCAAACTGAGCTTTGTCGGTTCTGTTGCCAGGTAAAAGCATCAAAACGTTGCCAAAATAACGAAATGTGCGCCGGGCTCTGGCAATCACTAGGTTGTGTTAATTACTCGGTATCCGAACACTGTTGTTCAGTTTAGGCGCAGATGACAATTCAAATTCATATTCTGAATACATGGTAGCTAAGAAGATGAGATTTAGACATTCAAGACACTTAGAAGTGTCTTGAATGCCTAGATTGCGTTACGATTTTGCTACCATGCATGGCTATGTTAGAATAACAACAACAAAAAAAGCGGACGTTTCTTTCTCTTATCAACGCGACGCTACTATGGGTGCACTTGTTAATAAAGCACCCTAAGCGCTACTTTGCTGGATGTTACCCTTTCACGCCAAATATTTGAAGTGGAACAAAATAAGATTTAAAGAGGCTCAAAGACATTTAAGTGATACAAATGCCGGTTAATTTTTAAAGGCCTAGCATTACAGCATTACTGCGACTATGATACCAACACTATGCAACGTTATCTGTTTGTCTCTTTTAGGACCACTAACCACTTTGCCACCACCAACAACAACGCCAGGTATGAAGCAGACTACAGGATTCATTGCTTATAAGGTGCAAGAGATTTGAAATTGAAATTCGGCTTTGGTGTGTTCCTAATCGCTGGACTTTTGAAGCTGAGGCCCAAAGAGTATAATAGTGCAATTTCAGTGACGTGTAGTGTCTTTTCACTGATTTGTTTTTATAGGCTAGTTAACATGTAAGCTATGATTAATATAGATGGAAATAACCAAAGAAGGTACCTGTTCATAAAGGCATTATTATCAAATGAAAAAGCAGATAAAAAGAAGGACTCACTTGGTGTTATATCTTGAGTCAACAATGACGCATGACCATTTGCATCTATTTCGTTTCTTTTTAACCTTTAACGCTTTTGTCGTACAAACTTTACTCCGGAAAGTTCACGTTTTAGTACAAAATAGTTTTATGCGTATCGTGATGAGAATCGTTCTCCGCGACAAGCTTCTTCTACGGTCTAGTTGAATTGATGGTCACTGAAATGTTAACTTGTATATATATACAGGGACGATGACAAAACAAAGCGATGTGAGTGCTTCGCCAAACTCAATTTAAATACGTTTGTTGCTGGTTTTTATAATTGCTGTTATTATTATTATAATTATTATTTTTGTAATGACGATGATGATTTTTTTCTTTGTTATAAAAATAATGACTCTTATTATCGTGTTTACTATTATTGTGTTTCTTATTATTATCATCGTTATGAGGAGCATCCTCATATCAATTGATTTTGGTCAACCGATTGTTTGTCTCTCTGCAGCATTTGACCCATGCCAAAGCGCCAATCACAAGTTCCTTAGTACTGCTGACCGTTTCCTGGGAAACACGAATCAAATTTCTCTTAAATGCGACAGGAATGATCTTAACCCAGGCTGGTATCGCTTCACTGGTGGGGCTGGTGACAGATTGCCAGAGTCATGCCCAGTAAAAAGACGCTGCGGCACCCATGCTCCAGGATGGCTCAATGGTAAACATCCTTCTGTCGTGCAGGGCGTGGTCAATCGCCAGGTTTGTTATCACTGGTCAAGCAATTGCTGTAACTGGAAAAACAACATAAAGGTGAAAAACTGTGGAGCCTTTTACGTCTACGAGCTGCAAAAGCCACCAACGTGTTCGCTTCGGTACTGCGGTGAGTACAAATCCTTCTTTATGAATACAAGTTAAGTTCCTAGGGGCTGAACTCGTATTCTATTTAATTGCAATTCGTGGTCTTTGTAGGAGAAGCCAGTGAATGTAAGAGCTACAAAGCACTTGATCAAGCTGACCGTGCAATGGGTCATGCGGGTGGACAGGTAAAGTGCGATGGACGAGCACCAGATAACATCGTATCACCTCGCTGGTATCGTATGACAGGGGCCAGTGGTGACAAGATACCAAACAAATGCGTTCCTAAGAATCGTTGTGGTACGCATGCTCCAGGTTGGCTCATCGGGTCTCACCCAGCAGTCCTGGAAGGTGTTGTGACTCGCAGAGTTTGTTATCACTGGTCAAGCAGTTGCTGTCGTTGGAAAAACAACATCAAGATCCGAAACTGCGGTAGCTATTACGTGTACGAGTTAGTGAAGCCTCCGGTGTGTTCCTTGCGTTACTGCGGTGATAAAGAAGGTGGGTGATTTTTCTGTTTCTTGTGTAGGGTTGAGTTCATTCACGGTTTAAGTTAACCAGGTTTAGTTCAAAGGCTGTTCGATATTAGACCGTCAGAAGCTGATTAAAACGGGGCTCTAGATTGATGGGAAACACATTTGAGCAGTTGCAGCGTTCGTAATCAAACTGAGCTTTGTCGGTTCTGTTGCCAAGTAAAAGCATCAAAACGTTGCCAAAATAACGAAATGTGCGCCGGGCTCTGGCAATCACTAGGTTGTGTTAATTACTCGGTATCCGAACACTGTTGTTCAGTTTAGGCGCAGATGACAATTCAAATTCATATTCTGAATACATGGTAGCTAAGAAGATGAGATTTAGACATTCAAGACACTTAGAAGTGTCTTGAATGCCTAGATTGCGTTACGATTTTGCTACCATGCATAGCTATGTTAGAATAACAACAACAAAAAAAGCGGACGTTTCTTTCTCTTATCAACGTGACGCTACTAAGGGTGCACTTGTTAATAAAGCACTCTGAGCGCTACTTTGCTGGATGTTACCCTTTCACGCCAAATATTTGAAGTGGAACAAAATAAGATTTAAAGAGGCTCAAAGACATTTAAGTGATACAAATGCCGGTTAATTTTTAAAGGCCTAGCATTACAGCATTACTGCGACTATGATACCAACACTATGCAACGTTATCTGTTTGTCTCTTTTAGGACCACTAACCACTTTGCCACCACCAACAACAACGCCAGGTATGAAGCAGACTACAGGATTCATTGCTTATAAGGTGCAAGAGATTTGAAATTGAAATTCGGCTTTGGTGTGTTCCTAATCGCTGGACTTTTGAAGCTGAGGCCCAAAGAGTATAATAGTGCAATTTCAGTGACGTGTAGTGTCTTTTCACTGATTTGTTTTTATAGGCTAGTTAACATGTAAGCTATGATTAATATAGATGGAAATAACCAAAGAAGGTACCTGTTCATAAAGGCATTATTATCAAATGAAAAAGCAGATAAAAAGAAGGACTCACTTGGTGTTATATCTTGAGTCAACAATGACGCATGACCATTTGCATCTATTTCGTTTCTTTTTAACCTTTAACGCTTTTGTCGTACAAAATTTACTCCGGAAAGTTCACGTTTTAGTACAAAATAGTTTTATGCGTATCGTGATGAGAATCGTTCTCCGCGACAAGCTTCTTCTACGGTCTAGTTGAATTGATGGTCACTGAAATGTTAACTTGTATATACAGGGACGATGACAAAACAAAGCGATGTGAGTGCTTCGCCAAACTCAATTTAAATACGTTTGTTGCTGGTTTTTATAATTGTTGTTATTATTATTATAATTATTATTTTTGTAATGACGATGATGATTTTTTTCTTTGTTATAAAAATAATGACTCTTATTATCGTGTTTACTATTATTATTGTGTTTCTTATTATTATTATCATCGTTATGAGGAGCATCCTCATATCAATTGATTTTGGTCAACCGATTGTTTGTCTCTCTGCAGCGTTTGACCCATGCCAAAGCGCCAATCACAAGCTCCTTAGTACTGCTGACCGTTTCCTGGGAAACACGAATCAAAATTCTCTTAAATGCGACAGGAATGATCTCAACCCAGGCTGGTATCGCTTCACTGGTGGGGCTGGTGATAGGTTGCCAGAGTCATGCCCAGTAAAAAGACGCTGCGGTACCCATGCTCCAGGGTGGCTCAATGGTAAACATCCTTCTGTCGTGCAGGGCGTGGTCAATCGCCAGGTTTGTTATCACTGGTCAAGCAATTGCTGTAACTGGAAAAACAACATAAAGGTGAAAAACTGTGGAGCCTTTTACGTCTACGAGCTGCAAAAGCCACCAACGTGTTCGCTTCGGTACTGCGGTGAGTACAAATCCTTCTTTATGAATACAAGTTAAGTTCCTAGGGGCTGAACTCGTATTCTATTTAATTGCAATTCGTGGTCTTTGTAGGAGAAGCCAGTGAATGTAAGAGCTACAAAGCACTTGATCAAGCTGACCGTGCAATGGGTCATGCGGGTGGACAGGTAAAGTGCGATGGACGAGCACCAGATAACATCGTATCACCTCGCTGGTATCGTATGACAGGGGCCAGTGGTGACAAGATACCAAACAAATGCGTTCCCAAGAATCGTTGTGGTACGCATGCTCCAGGTTGGCTTAACGGGTCGCACCCAGCAGTCCTGGAAGGTGTTGTGACTCGCAGAGTTTGTTATCACTGGTCAAGCAGTTGCTGTCTTTGGAAAAACAACATCAAGATCCGAAACTGCGGTAGCTATTACGTGTACGAGTTAGTGAAGCCTCCGGTGTGTTCCTTGCGTTACTGCGGTGATAAAGAAGGTGGGTGCTTTTTCTGTTTTTTGTCAAACGTTGAGTATAGCCTCATAGTTTAAGTGGACCAGTTTTAATTGAAAGCCAGTTCGATATTCAACCATTAAAAACTGATTGAAACAGTGATTGAGATTAAGCATAAGTGCCTTTGAGGAGCAGCAGCGTTTTTTCATGATCAATCACAAATGAGATTCGTCGGGTTCGTTGCTTAGGATTACTGCGATTATGACACCAACAAACTACTTTGTTACCGGCAGCTGCAAGCACTCCATGTATGAAGCCATCAGTTTGATTGATTATAATGTGCAATGCTTTTAATTTGAAAGTCGGCTTTGGTGTCTTCCTAGTCGCTAGTGTTTTTTCAGCTGAGGTCAAAGGAGTTGCAATTTCAGTAACTTGTAGTGTGGACAGCTGTTCACTGATT
>JAEMWC010000063.1:1175000-1177500 GCA_016490735.1 Pachyseris speciosa
AACTGTAAACTTGAAAACCCAATATAATCTGATCGGAGTTCTGACATAATAGGCGTTTCCATGGTTTCTTCAACTTTTGATATTGGAAATGCAACGAAAATCTGTCGACCCAGCTGGAAAGAGCACAATGAAATTAGTAAAATAGCCATTTTTCTGAGTTGTATCTTTTAAAATCGCGGTACAATAATTCTTAAAATGTTATAAACTGAAAGCCGGTATTTTCGCTGTACTTTTTAATTTTCACTTATGACATTAATTCCCAAGTGTGATCTTAACAACCCCGAAGGAAAATTAAGAATCCTGACTGCATGACCTGCTTTGTTTCTTTACCCAACTTCCACGGCGGCCATGTTGGTGTCCCTTAGAGGGACACCAACATGGCGGATCCACAGCAAGTCTTGCAATTTGCGGAAAATTATTTTCGCCTTTATCTTGTTCTGACGAGTATTATTGAGCCAGAAATAGTTTCTCTATACCTGTCGTTCAACTCCCTTATATTCGAGTGTTATTCATGTTGCAAACGTAATTTATTTTATTGATGAAAACCAGGTCATAAACACAAGCAAACAAACACGACGACGACGCCGGAAACGAAAACGTCAGTTAAAAATATAACTTCTCATTTCGGTAACTCTTTCGCGATTATTCAAATTTGTTTAACTTGGAAAATGCTGGCGATGTGTTCAGGAACTAAATTACTATGAACGATGCCAAATTAAGGGAAAAAATTGCCATCATGCGCTCACGTTCTCAAGAAAACATGAAATTTGGTCATTTCACGTCAGTAGGGAGTTTAAGAAACGAGGACGGCGACGGCAACGAAAACGTCATTTCAAAATATAACTTCTTGTTATTGTAGCAATTTCGTAATTATTCCAATTTGTTCAACTTGTAAAATGTCGGTGAAATGTCCAGGAACTAAATTTCTATGAACGGCGTTAAAGTATAGAAAAAGAAAGAAAAATTTACCATCATGTGCTCACGTTCTCGCCAAAACCTAAAATTTGGTCATTTCACGTTGTTGTTTTGAAGAGGACGGTAAAGAAATGTACCAAAATGTAAAACGCACGTGCAGAGCTATGGTTTTGCTCATTGTTTTGTGACGTTCTCGTTAACGTTCGCGTCCTCGTTTCTTAGGAGGTTAAGCAACGAGGACGGGAAGGGCAACGAGAACGTCACACAACAATAGGCTTAATTAGGAAAAACAATCGCTCTGCACGTGCGTTTTACATTTTAATACATTTCTTTGCCGTCCTCAGCAAAACAACAACGTGAAATGACCAAATTTTAGGTTTTGTGGAGAACGTGAGCGTATGACGGTGAACTTTTCTTTCCAATTCCCAACTTCAACGCCGTTTTGGCTAATTTAGCTCCAGGATAGTTCGCCCACTTTTTACAAGTTAAAGAAGTTGGAATAATAGCGAAAGAGTTACCATAACGAGAAGTTAGATTTTCAAAAGACGTTTTCGCTGCCGTTGCCGTCGTCGTTGCTTAAGCTCTCTTTTTTTTTTAAAGTCCCTGTTGTTTTGCAGAGGACGGCAAGGAAATGTACCAAAATGTAAAAAGCACGTGCTGAGCGATTGTTTTTCCTAATTAACCCCATTGTTTTGTGGTGTTCTCGTTGCCGTTGCCGTCCTCGTTGCTTAAGGTCCCTAAAATGTCAAACTCACAATGACAACAGCGTGTACCACCGCTTCAGTTAATTTATTCCGAAGGTTTATTGGTTCATTGTCAGCTTTTTAAATCCCGGAATTTGCGTTCTCTTTTGAACAAAATAACAACGGAAACGTTTGCTTTCCTTTAAACTGGTTTTAGTGTGATTTTATTCAAAGGCTTATCCAGGTCTTGTAGTTTCATTACAAGTAACGCCTTCATACTTTCCAAAACAAGATCCGTTTCACGAACGACTGTTACTAGAGCACGTGCGAAATGGAACGTTCTAGCCAAAGACGTGATCAGTGAAATAACTAGCACACAGATGAGTGGGCAGTCGCACATTAAACAAAACGCTTTGATGTACTTCACAATGTATGAAGTTCCTGAAGTTATGATATTTTCACTTTAGACTACAATAGCAGACAAGAGTTTTGTGGTAATGGTAATAATATGCAAGTGCTAGCTATAATAAAACATTGAAAAAGTAGAGTTTTCGGATTCTTGTCATTCTTTCTTATTCTAAATCTTTGAGCAATAATTCAGTTATCGTTTTTTGAATTTGCTGGAGTAGGGAGACTGAGTTACTGATGCTTGAATACTATTTTTTGTTTTAAGCATCTCTATTAGCTCACTTTTATGCATCAGCATCGTGCAGGTACAGGTATAAACATAAACGAGAGGAAAATTAAAGAAATGGTCAGAGCATTCCGTCTGTATTATGGTGGCCTTGCCGAGGTGAAAACTGTGCCTTCGCTTCAGTTATTGGGATCCCTTTTGGTCAAATTCCAAGTTATAATTTTGGCTTGCTTTCCTGTTAGTTTGCTCTCCAGGCATGGTAACCGGC
>JAEMWC010000063.1:1182500-1290000 GCA_016490735.1 Pachyseris speciosa
TGCTCCACCTTGCCATAATGATCGCTTTTCAACTGACTCACTGACCTGGAATTAGCATGCGAAGTTTTCGTCAGTAAATATTGTAAAACAATTGCCAACCCCAAGTCTTGGTTGAAAGGAGAAAGGTATCCAGCCGCTGCCCGATCTGAGAATATCATCTTCTGTCTACCTCCACCTCTGCAAATAATCGTTTTAAAAAAAATAAAGCCATTTTCCCCATTTCATTTGAGTTAACAACATTGCTTGTTCCACTCTAACATGTGACGCATGCCCCAGGGTAAACCACACGCTCCTTACTTCTGCTGACCCAGTATTTTGGGAAACACTGATGAAATTCCACTTTTCGCTTTCAATTATTTCACTTGTTTCTAACCTTTAGTGTTTTACGTGTGCAAGATAGAGCACATTCGACGAGACATTAACTCGATTTGTCTAAGATCTTTAGATCGCAGTCTAGTGCCACCGGAAAAGTTAGCTACAGATATGACAGATCGAATGCTGCGCTCTTTTGGTACTCTGAGCGAGAGCAATGTGTGTGACCTTATTAAGAACTCTGCCAGAAAGTCGTGTTTATTGGATTCACTGCTGACTAATCTGGTCTGTGACGCATTGGAGGTTTTACTGCCTGTTATCATGAAAATGATAAATGCGTCTATGTCTACTGCATACTTCCCTTCCGAGTGGAAGGACGCGATCGTAAACCCTTTGTTAAAAAAGGGCGCCAAGGACTCTGCTCACAAGAACCTGCGACCAGTCAGTAATCTATTATTTGTATCCAAGATTACCGAGAGGGCAGTATTTGACCAGGTGTACACCCACGTTACAGATAACGAACTATTACCTGTATTACTTGTCTGGCCGCTCTCAGCGTGTCGCGGTTAACGGGGAATTGTTAGACAGCCGATTTCACCTATCATTCTGTGCTCCTCAAGGGTCATGCCTAGGCCCGCTACTTTTTTCTATCTATGCTAGTAAGCTGTTTGAAGTTATTAAAACCCATCTACCAAACGTACGTCCATGTATATGCAGACGACACTCGACTTTACCTGTCGTTCAAGCCAGGCAGTTCTTAAAGTGAGACGGAGGCAAAGTGCGCTATGGAGCGGTGTATTAGGGCTGTGAGGGCGTGGATGGTCGAATATAAGTTGAAGCTGAATGAAGAGAAGACTGAGTTCATGCTCATTGGAACTCGCCAGCAACTTAGTAAAATCCGAACTGATAGTCTTTTTGTTGGTGACACGCTTATACCTTCAGTTACTGAAGCTAGGGATTTAGGTGTCTGGTTTTGATTCTAATCTCCATTTTCACAACCACATAAACAGGACATGCCAGTTAGCTTTCTTTCCATTGCACAACAGTCAGGCGTATCAGAAAATACCTCCCTTTTGAAGCTGCAAAGACTTTAGTACAAGCTTTAGTCATAAGTCGTATGGACTATTGTAACTCGCTTTTATATGGTCAGCTATATATATTCATAAATTGCAACGTACACAAAATGCAGCTGCCAGGTTATTGACCAACAAGCCGCGCTACGCGCACATCACACCTGTCATGATAGAGCTTCATTGGCTGCCTGTTAAATTAAGAATTATTTTTAAGTTCAATTTTATTTTTAAAGCTCTTCATGGTCTTGCACCAGCCTATCTTAGCAACCTTTTATCTTTTAAACACTCTAATTATAATTTAAGATCAAATAATAATAATAATAATAATAATAATAATAATAATAATAATAGTAATAATAATAATAATATTCTTGCCCGGCATACAGTAAAATCGGCCAAGCCCAGTGGAGATAGAGCCCTCTCAGTTGCTGCTCCAGTTTATGGAACGCCTTGCCGCCAAGCCTTAGGGCTATCGATAACGTTATCACATTTAAGAGAGAGCTCAAAACGCATCTTTTTAAGCAAGCGTATTTTAATTTTTAGATTTCATATTTCTGTGTGAGGTTATTGTTATTTCTGTAATTATAATATAATTAACACTTTAGGTATAGTTTTACATTTTAAGCATAGTTAATTTAATTTTTAATGATATTTTATCGATTGTAATAATTGAAAAAGCGCATTAGATCACATATTTTTAATGAATTTTTGCGCTATATAAGTAGCAAGTTTATTTATTTATTATTATTTATTTATTATTAGTTATTTGTGGAAATTAAATTTAAAAGCTTCGAATTCTTTACAAGTAATACCTTTATTCTTGTTCTGATCAGAATCGTTGTCCGACCAGCGCGTTTTCGTGTTCTACGTGTTGATCACATGTTGAAATCTAGTTCGGAAAGTTCAAATTTTTGATAAAAAAAAGTTTTAAGCTGATTGTGATGAGCATAGTTCTCCAACAAGATTCGTTTACGCTCTAGTTGTTGCTCCCTGGAAATAGGAACTTGTATATACAGGGACGGCGAGTGACAAAATAAAGTGATAACAGTGGCACGTCAAACTCAATTCGAATACGTTTGTTGGTTATTATTATCATTATTATTATCATCAGCATGTGGAGAAAGAGTCAACACACTCTAAGAGAGCAGAAAAGCCTACCGATCTACGAATTTTCTACACACCTCTTGAAAATCAGAGAAGGGAAACTCGATGCATCATTTAGGGAACTAAATTTTAACAGTTTATCTGTTCAGTCGGTGCCCAAGACGAAGATGTACTGTTATATATCTATTATATATTTTAAATTTCTGAATTTTTATGTAAATCTCAATTTAAATTCCTGAATCTCTATACCAGTTCTAAACTTCTACATTTCATGTCCTTTTTTTAGTGTTTGTTACCCCCAATTCATCTGATATTTTTAAATCTAGTTAAGTCTAATTTTAATAGATAATACTCGACCCTTCAAGCATGTGTAATGCTTTAAGTACTGATCGTGTATAAATAAAGGATTTTACTTAAATTACTTACTGTTATTTCAGGTAGAACTAGCTTGCCTTACCAGGGGGGTCTATTATAATCTGGCGGTCTGGCGGTTTAAGCCTATTTTGAGCGTCATTTTGCGGGAACATGCGCGCGTATGTTTTTTGGCGGTTTACGGTCAAGAAATTATCGTGCGGTTTCGGGTAATCATAACTTTATTTCGCGGTTTTCGGTTTGCTCGTGTTCGGTGGCGATCACTCAAAAGAGTTAATAGGCTCAGAAGATAGTCAGAAGACTGAACAGTCGCTTTATTTTCCTTCAAGACTGGTTTCTCCTCTCCCCAAGCTAGCGGGAGTTTGCCGCAGTTTTCGGTTTTCTCCCCTGCCTTGTGGGAGGTAATTTGACCCAAGACCAGGCTTCAAAGTAACCAGACAGAGCACGTGGAAAGATGGCGGCCGATAATATGGTCTATATAATCAAATGCGTTGCCCTTTTTATAAGCTTGGGGCAGCGCCAAAAGATTTTATCCGAAAGGATAAATTTAGAATGGAGCTGCCTCGTCCTACACAAAAATTGCAGCCACTAAAAGAGCTACCAACCTCGAACCCAGGCTCTCTCTCTTTCAGTCTCCCACACACTGTTACTTTCGAACCTTACCTAAGAGCTTTTCAGTACAAGGTTTCGAATTCCATTTTATATATACGAATGCAAAATTATTTAAGATAGGCTTTATTGAGGATGATAAATGTAGTTTCTGTAAACAAGAAGCCGAAACCATCTACCATCTGATGTTTCACTGTTTTTACTCAAAACAATTTTGGAGGCATTTTGAATTCTGCTTCTATTCAATAACAAATCGGCAGGTTCACCTGAATCTCAGAGATGTCATGTTTGGTATCATCACTTCAAACTGTATCTTGCTCAATTACTTGTTAATCCAAGTGCACGATAACGAGAGGTATTACTGCCACTTTCGAGGCCCCATAAATCCTTGTGATTTCGAGTGCTCTGTCCTGATACCTTTCCACCTTCTCCTCCTCCTCAGTCCTGATGATGTTAGGGAGCTTTAGCACGAGGACGGCAACGGCTACGAGAACGTCACAAAACAATGGCGTTAATGAGCAAAAACAATCGCTCTGCACGTGCGTTTTACATTTTGGTACATTTTTTTCCCGTCCTCTGCAAAACAACAACGTGAATTGACCAAGTTTTAGGTTTTCTCGAGAAAGTGAGCGTGTGAATGTAAAGTTTCCTTCTTTTTCCTTACTTTAAAGACGTTAATATGAATTTATTCCTTGAATAGCTCATCAGTATTTTCCAAGTTAAGCAAATTGGAATAATAGCGAAAGCGTTACAAAAACGGGAAGTAAGGTTTTGATACGATGTTTACGTTGCCGTCACCGTCGTCGTTGCTAAAGCTCGCTGTTCTTATCCGCTGGGACGGCTATGTCAATTAGTGTCAATTCATGTGTGTCTTTATGCACTAGAATAATAGCTAGACGATTGTTCTTCACCACCTTGTCTGTGTAGATAGTCACGTCCGAGGTAATCATCACTTCTCTACGACTGGCAAGGGTTAAAGGTCGTTCAACCTGTCGGTACACTTCATCACGTACCTACTGTACATATCATGAATACTATTATTGTTAATATGAATGTGTGTTTCGTACTGTTTTCAACGTTATAAGGAGAATCCTCATATAAACTGATTTTGGTCAACCGATTGTTTGTCCGTCTGCAGCATTTGACCCATGCCAAAGCGCCAATCACAAGTTCCTTAGTACTGCTGACCGTTTCCTGGGAAACACGAATCAAAATCCACTTAAATGCGACAGGAATGATCTCAACCCAGGCTGGTATCGCTTCACTGGTGGAGCTGGTGACAGATTGCCAGAGTCATGCCCAGTAAAAAGACGCTGCGGTACGCATGCTCCAGGGTGGCTCAATGGTAAACATCCTACTGTCGTGGAGGGCGTGGTCACTCGCCAGGTTTGTTATCACTGGTCAAGCAATTGCTGTAACTGGAAAAACAACATAAAGGTGAAAAACTGTGGAGCCTTTTACGTCTACGAGCTGCAAAAGCCACCAGTGTGTTCGCTTCGTTACTGCGGTGAGTACAGACCTTCGTCTATGAATAGAAAGTTAGTTCCTAGGGGCTGAACTCGTATTTTATTTAATTGCGATTCGTGGTCTTTGTAGGACAAGCCAGTGAATGTAAGAGCTACACAGCGCTTGATCAAGCTGACCGTGCAATGGGTCATGCGGGTGGACAGGTAAAGTGCGATGGACGAGCACCAGATAACATCGTATCACCTCGCTGGTATCGTATGACAGGGGCCAGTGGTGACAAGATACCAAACAAATGCGTTCCCAAGAATCGTTGTGGTACGCATGCTCCAGGTTGGCTTAACGGGTCGCACCCAGCAGTCCTGGAAGGTGTTGTGACTCGTCGAGTTTGTTATCACTGGTCAAGCAGTTGCTGTCTTTGGAAAAACAACATCAAGATCCGAAACTGCGGTAGCTATTACGTGTACGAGTTAGTAAAGCCTCCGGCGTGTTCCTTGCGTTATTGCGGTGATAAAGGTAGGTGCTCTTTCTGTTTCTTTTGTAAGGTTGAGTACATTCATAGTTTAAGTGGACCAGGTTTAGTTCAAAGGCTGTTCGATATTAGATCGTCAAACGCTGATTAAAACGGGGCTCTAGATTGACGGGAAACACATTTGAAAAGTTGCAGCATTTGAGATTTCTCGGTTCTGTTGTCGAGTAAAAGCATGAAAACGCTACCGAAATAATGGCAAGTGCACCGGGCTCTTGCAATCACTAAGTTGTGTTACCTCGGTCTCCAAACACTCAATTTTGTTCAGTTTAGGTGCAGATCACAATTCAAATAAGGCACATGTTCTTAATACATGGTATGTAAGAAGATGAGATTTAGACATTCAAGACACTTTGAAGTGTCTTGAATGCCTAGATTGCGTGACGATTTTGCTACCATTTATGCTTAACTATGTTAAAATAAGAAAACAAAAAGCGGACGTTTGTTTCTCTTAGGAACGCGACGCTACTAAGGGTGCACTTGTTAATAAAGCACTCTGAGCGCTACTTTCATGTGATGTTACCCTTCCACGGCAAATACTTGAAGTGCAACAAAATGAGATTTAAAGAGGCTCAAAGACATTTAAGTGATGCAAATGTTATTGTTTTAAGGGTTAGCATTACAGCATTACAGCGACTATGATACCAACACCAACGTTATGTGTTTGTCTCTTTCAGTACCACTCACCACTTTGCCACCACCAACAACAACACCAGGTATGAAGCAGGCTACCAGATTCATTGCTTACAAAGTGGAAGAGATTTGAATTTTAAATCCGGCTTTGGTGTGTTCGTAGCCCTGGTCTTTAGAAGCTGAGGCCTAAAGAGTATAATAGTACAATTTCAGTGACGTGTAGTGTTGACGGCTCTTCGCTGATTGTTTTATAGGCTAGTCAGCATTTAAGCTATGATTAATATAGATGGAAATAATAAGAGATGGTATCTATTCAAAAATGTGAAAAAGGAGATAAAAAGAGGGACTCACTCGGTGTTATATCTTGAGTCAGCAATGACGCATGGCCATTTGGAACTATTTCACTTCTTTTTAACCTTTAATGCTTTTGTCGTAAGAAAATTTGCTCTGGAAAGTTCAAATTTTAGATCAAAAAAGGTTTACGCGTATTATGAAAATCGTTCTCCGTCAAGCTTGTTTTACGGTCCAGTTTTTGATCACTGAAATGGAAACTTATATATACAGGGACGATGATAAAACAAAACTATACGAGAGCTTCGCCAAAGTCAATTTAAATACGTTTTTTGCTTGTTTTTAGATTTATTGTTACTAATGTTATTATTATTGCTATTATTATTATTATTATTATTATTATTATTTAATGACGATCATGATTAGTTTCTTTGTTATGAAATAGTGATTATTATAATTGTGTTTACTATTGTTGTGTTTCTTGTTATTATCATCGTTATGAGGAAATCCTCAAAGTAGTTGGTTTGTGGTCAACCGATTGTTTGTCCGTCTGTAGCATTTGACCCATGCCAAAGCGCCAATCACAAGCTCCTTAGTTCTGCTGATCGTTTCCTTGGAAACACGAATCAAAATCCACTTAAATGCGACAGGAATGATCTCAACCCAGGCTGGTATCGCTTCACTGGTGGAGCTGGTGACAGATTGCCAGAGTCATGCCCAGTAAAAAGACGCTGCGGTACGCATGCTCCAGGGTGGCTCAATGGTAAACATCCTACTGTCGTGGAGGGCGTGGTCACTCGCCAGGTTTGTTATCACTGGTCAAGCAATTGCTGTAACTGGAAAAACAACATAAAGGTGAAAAACTGTGGAGCCTTTTACGTCTACGAGCTGCAAAAGCCACCAGTGTGTTCGCTTCGTTACTGCGGTGAGTACAGACCTTCGTCTATGAATAGAAAGTTAGTTCCTAGGGGCTGAACTCGTATTTTATTTAATTGCGATTCGTGGTCTTTGTAGGACAAGCCAGTGAATGTAAGAGCTACACAGCGCTTGATCAAGCTGACCGTGCAATGGGTCATGCGGGTGGACAGGTAAAGTGCGATGGACGAGCACCAGATAACATCGTATCACCTCGCTGGTATCGTATGACAGGGGCCAGTGGTGACAAGATACCAAACAAATGCGTTCCCAGGAATCGTTGTGGTACGCATGCTCCAGGTTGGCTTAACGGGTCGCACCCAGCAGTCCTGGAAGGTGTTGTGACTCGTCGAGTTTGTTATCACTGGTCAAGCAGTTGCTGTCTTTGGAAAAACAACATCAAGATCCGAAACTGCGGTAGCTATTACGTGTACGAGTTAGTAAAGCCTCCGGCGTGTTCCTTGCGTTATTGCGGTGATAAAGGTAGGTGCTCTTTCTGTTTCTTTTGTAAGGTTGAGTACATTCATAGTTTAAGTGGACCAGGTTTAGTTCAAAGGCTGTTCGATATTAGATCGTCAAACGCTGATTAAAACGGGGCTCTAGATTGACGGGAAACACATTTGAAAAGTTGCAGCATTTGAGATTTCTCGGTTCTGTTGTCGAGTAAAAGCATGAAAACGCTACCGAAATAATGGCAAGTGCACCGGGCTCTTGCAATCACTAAGTTGTGTTACCTCGGTCTCCAAACACTCAATTTTGTTCAGTTTAGGCGCAGATGACAATTCAAATAAGGCACATGTTCTTAATACATGGTATGTAAGAAGATGAGATTTAGACATTCAAGACACTTTGAAGTGTCTTGAATGCCTAGATTGCGTGACGATTTTGCTACCATTTATGCTTAACTATGTTAAAATAAGAAAACAAAAAGCGGACGTTTGTTTCTCTTAGGAACGCGACGCTACTAAGGGTGCACTTGTTAATAAAGCACTCTGAGCGCTACTTTCATGTGATGTTACCCTTCCACGGCAAATACTTGAAGTGCAACAAAATGAGATTTAAAGAGGCTCAAAGACATTTAAGTGATGCAAATGTTATTGTTTTAAGGGTTAGCATTACAGCATTACAGCGACTATGATACCAACACCAACGTTATGTGTTTGTCTCTTTCAGTACCACTCACCACTTTGCCACCACCAACAACAACACCAGGTATGAAGCAGGCTACCAGATTCATTGCTTACAAAGTGGAAGAGATTTGAATTTGAAATCCGGCTTTGGTGTGTTCGTAGCCCTGGTCTTTAGAAGCTGAGGCCTAAAGAGTATAATAGTACAATTTCAGTGACGTGTAGTGTTGACGGCTCTTCGCTGATTGTTTTATAGGCTAGTCAGCATTTAAGCTATGATTAATATAGATGGAAATAATAAGAGATGGTATCTATTCAAAAATGTGAAAAAGGAGATAAAAAGAGGGACTCACTCGGTGTTATATCTTGAGTCAGCAATGACGCATGGCCATTTGGAACTATTTCACTTCTTTTTAACCTTTAATGCTTTTGTCGTAAGAAAATTTGCTCTGGAAAGTTCAAATTTTAGATCAAAAAAGGTTTACGCGTATTATGAAAATCGTTCTCCGTCAAGCTTGTTTTACGGTCCAGTTTTTGATCACTGAAATGGAAACTTATATATACAGGGACGATGATAAAACAAAACTATACGAGAGCTTCGCCAAAGTCAATTTAAATACGTTTTTTGCTTGTTTTTAGATTTATTGTTACTAATGTTATTATTATTGCTATTATTATTATTATTATTATTATTATTATTTAATGACGATCATGATTAGTTTCTTTGTTATGAAATAGTGATTATTATAATTGTGTTTACTATTGTTGTGTTTCTTGTTATTATCATCGTTATGAGGAAATCCTCAAAGTAGTTGGTTTGTGGTCAACCGATTGTTTGTCCGTCTGTAGCATTTGACCCATGCCAAAGCGCCAATCACAAGCTCCTTAGTTCTGCTGATCGTTTCCTTGGAAACACGAATCAAAATCCACTTAAATGCGACAGGAATGATCTCAACCCAGGCTGGTATCGCTTCACTGGTGGAGCTGGTGACAGATTGCCAGAGTCATGCCCAGTAAAAAGACGCTGCGGTACGCATGCTCCAGGGTGGCTCAATGGTAAACATCCTACTGTCGTGGAGGGCGTGGTCACTCGCCAGGTTTGTTATCACTGGTCAAGCAATTGCTGTAACTGGAAAAACAACATAAAGGTGAAAAACTGTGGAGCCTTTTACGTCTACGAGCTGCAAAAGCCACCAGTGTGTTCGCTTCGTTACTGCGGTGAGTACAGACCTTCGTCTATGAATAGAAAGTTAGTTCCTAGGGGCTGAACTCGTATTTTATTTAATTGCGATTCGTGGTCTTTGTAGGACAAGCCAGTGAATGTAAGAGCTACACAGCGCTTGATCAAGCTGACCGTGCAATGGGTCATGCGGGTGGACAGGTAAAGTGCGATGGACGAGCACCAGATAACATCGTATCACCTCGCTGGTATCGTATGACAGGGGCCAGTGGTGACAAGATACCAAACAAATGCGTTCCCAGGAATCGTTGTGGTACGCATGCTCCAGGTTGGCTTAACGGGTCGCACCCAGCAGTCCTGGAAGGTGTTGTGACTCGTCGAGTTTGTTATCACTGGTCAAGCAGTTGCTGTCTTTGGAAAAACAACATCAAGATCCGAAACTGCGGTAGCTATTACGTGTACGAGTTAGTAAAGCCTCCGGCGTGTTCCTTGCGTTATTGCGGTGATAAAGGTAGGTGCTCTTTCTGTTTCTTTTGTAAGGTTGAGTACATTCATAGTTTAAGTGGACCAGGTTTAGTTCAAAGGCTGTTCGATATTAGATCGTCAAACGCTGATTAAAACGGGGCTCTAGATTGACGGGAAACACATTTGAAAAGTTGCAGCATTTGAGATTTCTCGGTTCTGTTGTCGAGTAAAAGCATGATTTCAAACGCTACCGAAATAATGGCAAGTGCACCGGGCTCTTGCAATCACTAAGTTGTGTTACCTCGGTCTCCAAACACTCAATTTTGTTCAGTTTAGGCGCAGATGACAATTCAAATAAGGCACATGTTCTTAATACATGGTATGTAAGAAGATGAGATTTAGACATTCAAGACACTTTGAAGTGTCTTGAATGCCTAGATTGCGTGACGATTTTGCTACCATTTATGCTTAACTATGTTAAAATAAGAAAAGAAAAGCGGACGTTTGTTTCTCTTAGGAACGCGACGCTACTAAGGGTGCACTTGTTAATAAAGCACTCTGAGCGCTACTTTGATGTGATGTTACCCTTGCACGGCAAATATTTGAAGTGCAACAAAATGAGATTTAAAGAGGCTCAAAGACATTTAAGTGATGCAAATGTTATTGTTTTAAGGGTTAGCATTACAGCATTACAGCGACTATGATACCAACACCAACGTTATGTGTTTGTCTCTTTCAGTACCACTCACCACTTTGCCACCACCAACAACAACACCAGGTATGAAGCAGGCTACCAGATTCATTGCTTACAAAGTGGAAGAGATTTGAATTTTAAATCCGGCTTTGGTGTGTTCGTAGCCCTGGTCTTTTGAAGCTGAGGCCTAAAGAGTATAATAGTACAATTTCAGTGACGTGTAGTGTTGACGGCTCTTCGCTGATTGTTTTATAGGCTAGTCAGCATTTAAGCTATGATTAATATAGATGGAAATAATAAGAGATGGTATCTATTCAAAAATGTGAAAAAGGAGATAAAAAGAGGGACTCACTCGGTGTTATATCTTGAGTCAGCAATGACGCATGGCCATTTGGAACTATTTCACTTCTTTTTAACCTTTAATGCTTTTGTCGTAAGAAAATTTGCTCTGGAAAGTTCAAATTTTAGATCAAAAAAGGTTTACGCGTATGATGAAAATCGTTCTCCGTCAAGCTTGTTTTACGGTCCAGTTTTTGATCACTGAAATGGAAACTTATATATACAGGGACGATGATAAAACAAAACGATACGAGAGCTTCGCCAAAGTCAATTTAAATACGTTTTTTGCTTGTTTTTAGATTTATTGTTACTAATGTTATTATTATTGCTATTATTATTATTATTATTATTATTTAATGACGATCATGATTAGTTTCTTTGTTATGAAATAGTGATTATTATAATTGTGTTTACTATTGTTGTGTTTCTTGTTATTATCATCGTTATGAGGAAATCCTCAAATTAGTTGGTTTCTGGTCAACCGATTGTTTGTCCGTCTGCAGCATTTGACCCATGCCAAAGCGCCAATCACAAGCTCCTTAGTTCTGCTGATCGTTTCCTTGGAAACACGAATCAAAATCCACTTAAATGCGACAGGAATGATCTCAACCCAGGCTGGTATCGCTTCACTGGTGGAGCTGGTGACAGATTGCCAGAGTCATGCCCAGTAAAAAGACGCTGCGGTACGCATGCTCCAGGGTGGCTCAATGGTAAACATCCTACTGTCGTGGAGGGCGTGGTCACTCGCCAGGTTTGTTATCACTGGTCAAGCAATTGCTGTAACTGGAAAAACAACATAAAGGTGAAAAACTGTGGAGCCTTTTACGTCTACGAGCTGCAAAAGCCACCAGTGTGTTCGCTTCGTTACTGCGGTGAGTACAGACCTTCGTCTATGAATAGAAAGTTAGTTCCTAGGGGCTGAACTCGTATTTTATTTAATTGCGATTCGTGGTCTTTGTAGGACAAGCCAGTGAATGTAAGAGCTACACAGCGCTTGATCAAGCTGACCGTGCAATGGGTCATGCGGGTGGACAGGTAAAGTGCGATGGACGAGCACCAGATAACATCGTATCACCTCGCTGGTATCGTATGACAGGGGCCAGTGGTGACAAGATACCAAACAAATGCGTTCCCAGGAATCGTTGTGGTACGCATGCTCCAGGTTGGCTTAACGGGTCGCACCCAGCAGTCCTGGAAGGTGTTGTGACTCGTCGAGTTTGTTATCACTGGTCAAGCAGTTGCTGTCTTTGGAAAAACAACATCAAGATCCGAAACTGCGGTAGCTATTACGTGTACGAGTTAGTAAAGCCTCCGGCGTGTTCCTTGCGTTATTGCGGTGATAAAGGTAGGTGCTCTTTCTGTTTCTTTTGTAAGGTTGAGTACATTCATAGTTTAAGTGGACCAGGTTTAGTTCAAAGGCTGTTCGATATTAGATCGTCAAACGCTGATTAAAACGGGGCTCTAGATTGACGGGAAACACATTTGAAAAGTTGCAGCATTTGAGATTTCTCGGTTCTGTTGTCGAGTAAAAGCATGAAAACGCTACCGAAATAATGGCAAGTGCACCGGGCTCTTGCAATCACTAAGTTGTGTTACCTCGGTCTCCAAACACTCAATTTTGTTCAGTTTAGGCGCAGATGACAATTCAAATAAGGCACATGTTCTTAATACATGGTATGTAAGAAGATGAGATTTAGACATTCAAGACACTTTGAAGTGTCTTGAATGCCTAGATTGCGTGACGATTTTGCTACCATTTATGCTTAACTATGTTAAAATAAGAAAAAAAAAGCGGACGTTTGTTTCTCTTAGGAACGCGACGCTACTAAGGGTGCACTTGTTAATAAAGCACCCTGAGCGCTACTTTGATGTGATGTTACCCTTGCACGGCAAATATTTGAAGTGCAACAAAATGAGATTTAAAGAGGCTCAAAGAAATTTAAGTGATGCAAATGTTATTGTTTTAAGGGTTAGCATTACAGCATTACAGCGACTATGATACCAACACCAACGTTATGTGTTTGTCTCTTTCAGTACCACTCACCACTTTGCCACCACCAACAACAACACCAGGTATGAAGCAGGCTACCAGATTCATTGCTTACAAAGTGGAAGAGATTTGAATTTGAAATCCGGCTTTGGTGTGTTCGTAGCCCTGGTCTTTTGAAGCTGAGGCCTAAAGAGTATAATAGTACAATTTCAGTGACGTGTAGTGTTGACGGCTCTTCGCTGATTGTTTTATAGGCTAGTCAGCATTTAAGCTATGATTAATATAGATGGAAATAATAAGAGATGGTATCTATTCAAAAATGTGAAAAAGGAGATAAAAAGAGGGACTCACTCGGTGTTATATCTTGAGTCAGCAATGACGCATGGCCATTTGGAACTATTTCACTTCTTTTTAACCTTTAATGCTTTGTCGTAAAAAAATTTGCTCTGGAAAGTTCAAATTTTAGATCAAAAAAGGTTTACGCGTATTATGAAAATCGTTCTCCGTCAAGCTTGTTTTACGGTCCAGTTTTTGATCACTGAAATGGAAACTTATATATACAGGGACGATGATAAAACAAAACGATACGAGAGCTTCGCCAAAGTCAATTTAAATACGTTTTTTGCTTGTTTTTAGATTTATTGTTACTAATGTTATTATTATTGCTATTATTATTATTATTATTATTATTATTATTATTTAATGACGATCATGATTATTTTCTTTGTTATGAAATAGTGATTATTATAATTGTGTTTACTATTGTTGTGTTTCTTGTTATTATCATCGTTATGAGGAAATCCTCAAATTAGTTGGTTTCTGGTCAACCGATTGTTTGTCCGTCTGCAGCATTTGACCCATGCCAAAGCGCCAATCACAAGCTCCTTAGTTCTGCTGATCGTTTCCTTGGAAACACGAATCAAAATCCACTTAAATGCGACAGGAATGATCTCAACCCAGGCTGGTATCGCTTCACTGGTGGAGCTGGTGACAGATTGCCAGAGTCATGCCCAGTAAAAAGACGCTGCGGTACGCATGCTCCAGGGTGGCTCAATGGTAAACATCCTACTGTCGTGGAGGGCGTGGTCACTCGCCAGGTTTGTTATCACTGGTCAAGCAATTGCTGTAACTGGAAAAACAACATAAAGGTGAAAAACTGTGGAGCCTTTTACGTCTACGAGCTGCAAAAGCCACCAGTGTGTTCGCTTCGTTACTGCGGTGAGTACAGACCTTCGTCTATGAATACAAAGTTAGTTCCTAGGGGCTGAACTCGTATTTTATTTAATTGCGATTCGTGGTCTTTGTAGGACAAGCCAGTGAATGTAAGAGCTACACAGCGCTTGATCAAGCTGACCGTGCAATGGGTCATGCGGGTGGACAGGTAAAGTGCGATGGACGAGCACCAGATAACATCGTATCACCTCGCTGGTATCGTATGACAGGGGCCAGTGGTGACAAGATACCAAACAAATGCGTTCCCAGGAATCGTTGTGGTACGCATGCTCCAGGTTGGCTTAACGGGTCGCACCCAGCAGTCCTGGAAGGTGTTGTGACTCGTCGAGTTTGTTATCACTGGTCAAGCAGTTGCTGTCTTTGGAAAAACAACATCAAGATCCGAAACTGCGGTAGCTATTACGTGTACGAGTTAGTAAAGCCTCCGGCGTGTTCCTTGCGTTATTGCGGTGATAAAGGTAGGTGCTCTTTCTGTTTCTTTTGTAAGGTTGAGTACATTCATAGTTTAAGTGGACCAGGTTTAGTTCAAAGGCTGTTCGATATTAGATCGTCAAACGCTGATTAAAACGGGGCTCTAGATTGACGGGAAACACATTTGAAAAGTTGCAGCATTTGAGATTTCTCGGTTCTGTTGTCGAGTAAAAGCATGAAAACGCTACCGAAATAATGGCAAGTGCACCGGGCTCTTGCAATCACTAAGTTGTGTTACCTCGGTCTCCAAACACTCAATGTTGTTCAGTTTAGGCGCAGATGACAATTCAAATAAGGCACATGTTCTTAATACATGGTATGTAAGAAGATGAGATTTAGACATTCAAGACACTTTGAAGTGTCTTGAATGCCTAGATTGCGTGACGATTTTGCTACCATTTATGCTTAACTATGTTAAAATAAGAAAACAAAAAGCGGACGTTTGTTTCTCTTAGGAACGCGACGCTACTAAGGGTGCACTTGTTAATAAAGCACCCTGAGCGCTACTTTGATGTGATGTTACCCTTGCACGGCAAATATTTGAAGTGCAACAAAATGAGATTTAAAGAGGCTCAAAGACATTTAAGTGATGCAAATGTTATTGTTTTAAGGGTTAGCATTACAGCATTACAGCGACTATGATACCAACACCAACGTTATGTGTTTGTCTCTTTCAGTACCACTCACCACTTTGCCACCACCAACAACAACACCAGGTATGAAGCAGGCTACCAGATTCATTGCTTACAAAGTGGAAGAGATTTGAATTTGAAATCCGGCTTTGGTGTGTTCGTAGCCCTGGTCTTTTGAAGCTGAGGCCTAAACAGTATAATAGTACAATATCAGTGACGTGTAGTGTTGACGGCTCTTCGCTGATTGTTTTATAGGCTAGTCAGCATTTAAGCTATGATTAATATAGATGGAAATAATAAGAGATGGTATCTATTCAAAAATGTGAAAAAGGAGATAAAAAGAGGGACTCACTCGGTGTTATATCTTGAGTCAGCAATGACGCATGGCCATTTGGAACTATTTCACTTCTTTTTAACCTTTAATGCTTTTGTCGTAAAAAATTTGCTCTGGAAAGTTCAAATTTTAGATCAAAAAAGGTTTACGCGTATGATGAAAATCGTTCTCCGTCAAGCTTGTTTTACGGTCCAGTTTTTGATCACTGAAATGGAAACTTATATATACAGGGACGATGATAAAACAAAACGATACGAGAGCTTCGCCAAAGTCAATTTAAATACGTTTTTTGCTTGTTTTTAGATTTATTGTTACTAATGTTATTATTATTGCTATTATTATTATTATTATTATTATTATTTAATGACGATCATGATTATTTTCTTTGTTATGAAATAGTGATTATTATAATTGTGTTTACTATTGTTGTGTTTCTTGTTATTATCATCGTTATGAGGAAATCCTCAAATTAGTTGGTTTCTGGTCAACCGATTGTTTGTCCGTCTGCAGCATTTGACCCATGCCAAAGCGCCAATCACAAGCTCCTTAGTTCTGCTGATCGTTTCCTTGGAAACACGAATCAAAATCCACTTAAATGCGACAGGAATGATCTCAACCCAGGCTGGTATCGCTTCACTGGTGGAGCTGGTGACAGATTGCCAGAGTCATGCCCAGTAAAAAGACGCTGCGGTACGCATGCTCCAGGGTGGCTCAATGGTAAACATCCTACTGTCGTGGAGGGCGTGGTCACTCGCCAGGTTTGTTATCACTGGTCAAGCAATTGCTGTAACTGGAAAAACAACATAAAGGTGAAAAACTGTGGAGCCTTTTACGTCTACGAGCTGCAAAAGCCACCAGTGTGTTCGCTTCGTTACTGCGGTGAGTACAGACCTTCGTCTATGAATAGAAAGTTAGTTCCTAGGGGCTGAACTCGTATTTTATTTAATTGCGATTCGTGGTCTTTGTAGGACAAGCCAGTGAATGTAAGAGCTACACAGCGCTTGATCAAGCTGACCGTGCAATGGGTCATGCGGGTGGACAGGTAAAGTGCGATGGACGAGCACCAGATAACATCGTATCACCTCGCTGGTATCGTATGACAGGGGCCAGTGGTGACAAGATACCAAACAAATGCGTTCCCAGAATCGTTGTGGTACGCATGCTCCAGGTTGGCTTAACGGGTCGCACCCAGCAGTCCTGGAAGGTGTTGTGACTCGTCGAGTTTGTTATCACTGGTCAAGCAGTTGCTGTCTTTGGAAAAACAACATCAAGATCCGAAACTGCGGTAGCTATTACGTGTACGAGTTAGTAAAGCCTCCGGCGTGTTCCTTGCGTTATTGCGGTGATAAAGGTAGGTGCTCTTTCTGTTTCTTTTGTAAGGTTGAGTACATTCATAGTTTAAGTGGACCAGGTTTAGTTCAAAGGCTGTTCGATATTAGATCGTCAAACGCTGATTAAAACGGGGCTCTAGATTGACGGGAAACACATTTGAAAAGTTGCAGCATTTGAGATTTCTCGGTTCTGTTGTCGAGTAAAAGCATGATTTCAAACGCTACCGAAATAATGGCAAGTGCACCGGGCTCTTGCAATCACTAAGTTGTGTTACCTCGGTCTCCAAACACTCAATTTTGTTCAGTTTAGGCGCAGATGACAATTCAAATAAGGCACATGTTCTTAATACATGGTATGTAAGAAGATGAGATTTAGACATTCAAGACACTTTGAAGTGTCTTGAATGCCTAGATTGCGTGACGATTTTGCTACCATTTATGCTTAACTATGTTAAAATAAGAAAAAAAAAGCGGACGTTTGTTTCTCTTAGCAACGCGACGCTACTAAGGGTGCACTTGTTAATAAAGCACTCTGAGCGCTACTTTGATGTGATGTTACCCTTGCACGGCAAATATTTGAAGTGCAACAAAATGAGATTTAAAGAGGCTCAAAGACATTTAAGTGATGCAAATGTTATTGTTTTAAGGGTTAGCATTACAGCATTACAGCGACTATGATACCAACACCAACGTTATGTGTTTGTCTCTTTCAGTACCACTCACCACTTTGCCACCACCAACAACAACACCAGGTATGAAGCAGGCTACCAGATTCATTGCTTACAAAGTGGAAGAGATTTGAATTTGAAATCCGGCTTTGGTGTGTTCGTAGCCCTGGTCTTTTGAAGCTGAGGCCTAAAGAGTATAATAGTACAATTTCAGTGACGTGTAGTGTTGACGGCTCTTCGCTGATTGTTTTATAGGCTAGTCAGCATTTAAGCTATGATTAATATAGATGGAAATAATAAGAGATGGTATCTATTCAAAAATGTGAAAAAGGAGATAAAAAGAGGGACTCACTCGGTGTTATATCTTGAGTCAGCAATGACGCATGGCCATTTGGAACTATTTCACTTCTTTTTAACCTTTAATGCTTTTGTCGTGAAAAAATTTGCTCTGGAAAGTTCAAATTTTAGATCAAAAAAGGTTTACGCGTATGATGAAAATCGTTCTCCGTCAAGCTTGTTTTATGGTCCAGTTTTTGATCACTGAAATGGAAACTTATATATACAGGGACGATGATAAAACAAAACGATACGAGAGCTTCGCCAAAGTCAATTTAAATACGTTTTTTGCTTGTTTTTAGATTTATTGTTACTAATGTTATTATTATTGCTATTATTATTATTATTATTATTATTATTATTATTATTTAATGACAATCATGATTATTTTCTTTGTTATGAAATAGTGATTATTATAATTGTGTTTACTATTGTTGTGTTTCTTGTTATTATCATCGTTATGAGGAAATCCTCAAATTAGTTGGTTTCTGGTCAACCGATTGTTTGTCCGTCTGCAGCATTTGACCCATGCCAAAGCGCCAATCACAAGCTCCTTAGTTCTGCTGATCGTTTCCTTGGAAACACGAATCAAAATCCACTTAAATGCGACAGGAATGATCTCAACCCAGGCTGGTATCGCTTCACTGGTGGAGCTGGTGACAGATTGCCAGAGTCATGCCCAGTAAAAAGACGCTGCGGTACGCATGCTCCAGGGTGGCTCAATGGTAAACATCCTACTGTCGTGGAGGGCGTGGTCACTCGCCAGGTTTGTTATCACTGGTCAAGCAATTGCTGTAACTGGAAAAACAACATAAAGGTGAAAAACTGTGGAGCCTTTTACGTCTACGAGCTGCAAAAGCCACCAGTGTGTTCGCTTCGTTACTGCGGTGAGTACAGACCTTCGTCTATGAATACAAAGTTAGTTCCTAGGGGCTGAACTCGTATTTTATTTAATTGCGATTCGTGGTCTTTGTAGGACAAGCCAGTGAATGTAAGAGCTACACAGCGCTTGATCAAGCTGACCGTGCAATGGGTCATGCGGGTGGACAGGTAAAGTGCGATGGACGAGCACCAGATAACATCGTATCACCTCGCTGGTATCGTATGACAGGGGCCAGTGGTGACAAGATACCAAACAAATGCGTTCCCAGGAATCGTTGTGGTACGCATGCTCCAGGTTGGCTTAACGGGTCGCACCCAGCAGTCCTGGAAGGTGTTGTGACTCGTCGAGTTTGTTATCACTGGTCAAGCAGTTGCTGTCTTTGGAAAAACAACATCAAGATCCGAAACTGCGGTAGCTATTACGTGTACGAGTTAGTAAAGCCTCCGGCGTGTTCCTTGCGTTATTGCGGTGATAAAGGTAGGTGCTCTTTCTGTTTCTTTTGTAAGGTTGAGTACATTCATAGTTTAAGTGGACCAGGTTTAGTTCAAAGGCTGTTCGATATTAGATCGTCAAACGCTGATTAAAACGGGGCTCTAGATTGACGGGAAACACATTTGAAAAGTTGCAGCATTTGAGATTTCTCGGTTCTGTTGTCGAGTAAAAGCATGATTTCAAACGCTACCGAAATAATGGCAAGTGCACCGGGCTCTTGCAATCACTAAGTTGTGTTACCTCGGTCTCCAAACACTCAATTTTGTTCAGTTTAGGCGCAGATGACAATTCAAATAAGGCACATGTTCTTAATACATGGTATGTAAGAAGATGAGATTTAGACATTCAAGACACTTTGAAGTGTCTTGAATGCCTAGATTGCGTGACGATTTTGCTACCATTTATGCTTAACTATGTTAAAATAAGAAAAAAAAAGCGGACGTTTGTTTCTCTTAGGAACGCGACGCTACTAAGGGTGCACTTGTTAATAAAGCACCCTGAGCGCTACTTTGATGTGATGTTACCCTTGCACGGCAAATATTTGAAGTGCAACAAAATGAGATTTAAAGAGGCTCAAAGACATTTAAGTGATGCAAATGTTATTGTTTTAAGGGTTAGCATTACAGCATTACAGCGACTATGATACCAACACCAACGTTATGTGTTTGTCTCTTTCAGTACCACTCACCACTTTGCCACCACCAACAACAACACCAGGTATGAAGCAGGCTACCAGATTCATTGCTTACAAAGTGGAAGAGATTTGAATTTGAAATCCGGCTTTGGTGTGTTCGTAGCCCTGGTCTTTTGAAGCTGAGGCCTAAACAGTATAATAGTACAATATCAGTGACGTGTAGTGTTGACGGCTCTTCGCTGATTGTTTTATAGGCTAGTCAGCATTTAAGCTATGATTAATATAGATGGAAATAATAAGAGATGGTATCTATTCAAAAATGTGAAAAAGGAGATAAAAAGAGGGACTCACTCGGTGTTATATCTTGAGTCAGTAATGACGCATGGCCATTTGGAACTATTTCACTTCTTTTTAACCTTTAATGCTTTTGTCGTAAAAAAATTTGCTCTGGAAAGTTCAAATTTTAGATCAAAAAAGGTTTACGCGTATGATGAAAATCGTTCTCCGTCAAGCTTGTTTTATGGTCCAGTTTTTGATCACTGAAATGGAAACTTATATATACAGGGACGATGATAAAACAAAACGATACGAGAGCTTCGCCAAAGTCAATTTAAATACGTTTTTTGCTTGTTTTTAGATTTATTGTTACTAATGTTATTATTATTGCTATTATTATTATTATTATTATTATTATTTAATGACAATCATGATTATTTTCTTTGTTATGAAATAGTGATTATTATAATTGTGTTTACTATTGTTGTGTTTCTTGTTATTATCATCGTTATGAGGAAATCCTCAAATTAGTTGGTTTCTGGTCAACCGATTGTTTGTCCGTCTGCAGCATTTGACCCATGCCAAAGCGCCAATCACAAGCTCCTTAGTTCTGCTGATCGTTTCCTTGGAAACACGAATCAAAATCCACTTAAATGCGACAGGAATGATCTCAACCCAGGCTGGTATCGCTTCACTGGTGGAGCTGGTGACAGATTGCCAGAGTCATGCCCAGTAAAAAGACGCTGCGGTACGCATGCTCCAGGGTGGCTCAATGGTAAACATCCTACTGTCGTGGAGGGCGTGGTCACTCGCCAGGTTTGTTATCACTGGTCAAGCAATTGCTGTAACTGGAAAAACAACATAAAGGTGAAAAACTGTGGAGCCTTTTACGTCTACGAGCTGCAAAAGCCACCAGTGTGTTCGCTTCGTTACTGCGGTGAGTACAGACCTTCGTCTATGAATAGAAAGTTAGTTCCTAGGGGCTGAACTCTTATTTTTTTTAATTGTGATTGGTGATCTTTGTAGGACAAGCCAGTGAATGTAAGAGCTACACAGCGCTTGATCAAGCTGACCGTGCAATGGGTCATGCGGGTGGACAGGTAAAGTGCGATGGACGAGCACCAGATAACATCGTATCACCTCGCTGGTATCGTATGACAGGGGCCAGTGGTGACAAGATACCAAACAAATGCGTTCCCAGGAATCGTTGTGGTACGCATGCTCCAGGTTGGCTTAACGGGTCGCACCCAGCAGTCCTGGAAGGTGTTGTGACTCGTCGAGTTTGTTATCACTGGTCAAGCAGTTGCTGTCTTTGGAAAAACAACATCAAGATCCGAAACTGCGGTAGCTATTACGTGTACGAGTTAGTAAAGCCTCCGGCGTGTCACTTGCGTTATTGCGGCAACCAAGAAGGTGAGTATGAGAAATATGTCATGCATTATAATGCACTTATTAGAAGCACCCCAAACGTAACTCTTAGTGAAATCAGTCATATTGCTATGCGTCGTTGTTCGTGAGTTTTTTGGTCAGTTGTTTATACTTAATATGCTTAACTACTCAGCGTCTTTTCCTGCTGTTTCTTAAACACGGAGCTTGAATATGTTTAGTATTTTGTGACTTTGTCTTTGTCCATAAAATGATTGGTGATTACTGAGAAAATGTCAGTGTTTGTTAATATTCTTTGTATCTATTGAGAGGGAGATATTGAGACAGGGATGTAAATCTTTTTTCGAGGTTTGTTGTATGGAGATGTGTTTGATAGTTTTTCCAGCGTTTCGTCCTCAGATAGGTTTGTCTGTGAATTTTATGAAATATTGCGTGGTCATTAATCCCTGCCTATTTGCTTATTTTTTGGCATGGTTTTTTTTTTGTTTCTTTGTTATTTCTTTTTGAGGGTGTGCTTAGTTATCAGTTTTGAGATGCAGATCAGTTTGTTAGTTATTTGACTCGTCTTAAGATAAGTTGGTCTTAATAGTGCGAATTGTTTTAAAATTTGCAGAGCCAACTGCACCACCTACCACCCAGCGACCCACAACCCTTGCAACTACGACCCCACCACCAGGTAAATGAGACATCTAGGGGATGGTTTGTGTGAGATTTTGCCATAAGGTTAAGGCAAGACCCAAGCAATTGAAATTTGCGTGCCAGGTTTTGACCATCCTCAGAGACCCAGGGTCAGAGAGTCGGGTTGGGACGAAGATTCAGCACGAGCGAAAGTTTACAAGACGGACAGGAGAGCCCCTGGGAACATTTTCTTTCACGGACGAGTTGAAGAAGCCATTGAAATACAGCTTCCTGATTGGGCGGAAATTTTCTGGCAAGGAATTTTTTTCTGACCAATCGGCGATCAGCTTGTATATCGCACACCTTTCTTGACTTCTTATACCAAGAGTCAAACGTCCAATCTGCTGTCAGCCATATTTCGATCGCTGTGTCGACACAGAACTTTGAGGAAAGTTATGGTGGAAGGGGGCCCACAAAACTCAGATATCGACAAATTCAATTTAAATCACTTGTAAGGAACTAGAAATATCAAGATGAAGACCGATCGCAGGTACCGTTAATTGCACGCGAAGAATTGTTGACAACTCGGCCACGCTTTAATTTTTCTCTGGTGTACTCACAGGCAGTGGGCTATGGAAAGCCAAATGGTGCAAAATTCAAGAAGCAAAATTGGCGTCACATTCAACAAATTTCCTATCAAGGTCAAGACGGATTTCGATCAAGCTCAACAAAATCAAGTCAAGCTCAACGATTTTCTCACATTCAACAAATTTCCTATCAAGGTCAAGACGGATTTCGATCAAGCTCAACAAAATCAAGTCAAGCTCAACGATTTTCTCACATTCAACAAATTTCCTATCAAGGTCAAGACGGATTTCGATCAAGCTCAACAAAATCAAGTCAAGCTCAACGATTTTCTCACATTCAACAAATTTCCTATCAAGGTCAAGACGGATTTCGATCAAGCTCAACAAAATCAAGTCAAGCTCAACGATTTTCTCTCAAGGTCAAGACATCTTTTAAACAAGCTCAACAAAATAAAGTTATCACATTCAACAAATTTCCTATCAAGGTCAAGACGGATTTCGATCAAGCTCAACAAAATCAAGTCAAGCTCAACGATTTTCTTTCAAGGTCAAGACATCTTTTAAACAAGCACAACAAATAAAGCTATCACATTCAACAAATTTCCTTTCAAGGCCAAGAGATATTTGAGTCAAGCTCAAGAAATAAATGAGTTAGTTTTCAACGAAAAAATTATCGCAGTTTCAAGCTGCGTTCGATATCGACCAACAACTTGGCCTTTCAAGGTCAAGCCGTGATTGCCGTCACGCTCAACGTAACCAAATTCTTGCATCAACAACCGCAACACGTTGTCAACAACTACCCCAAACACTGTCAACAAATAAAATATGGAATCCGGAATCCGGAATCCGGAATGTGAACTAGATGTCTGGTAGAAAATGTCGAAAAAAAAATCGCTTGAGTGACAAGAAGGTCAACAAATCTATGATTGTAGCCCTTGAAAAATTACAAGGGCAGGGAAATTTCAAAACTGGGGCATCGTTTACACGGACGCGGTTTCCAATCGACACGGTTTCATGACCTCGAAACCGCATCAAAAACGACACGGTTTCAAAGTGTTTACACGGAACCTATCCAACCGTTTACGTCATGGCGATCTCGTTCTCAGGCATTCTTCTGGAAGCATTTACCCGTCCAAAAAGTTGTCCCATCAAACACGAGTTCTTCCAGGCCGAATCCAGAATCGTCGTTTTGCTTTCTCTTCGTTACTCTGGAGCGTATCGACGAAAAAGTCAACATTTCAAGACATCTCTGCCTGTTATTACGATATGCCTTTGGTTTATAGAGAGTAAAATATATGAAAGCTGAAAAAAACGAACTTAAATTGTGATTATGCAAAAAAGTGCTGCACTCCGTGCGAGGTTCACCATATTTACCCTTCGCGAGCCAGTCAATTTCGCACCAAAATAAGTAACCGTTTTCAAATCGATGCGGTTTCGCCGTTTACACGACCAATGAAACCGTATCGTTTTGAAAACGCTCCACTTTTGAAAGCGTTTTCAAAACGACCCGGTTCTGATAACGAACTCGACCGGCGCCGTGTAAACGAAAGGCGTAACCGCATCGAAACCGATGCGGTTACAAATGAAACCGCGTCCGTGTAAACAGTGCCTGATTCAGCCTTAAATTTGCAGCAATTAACAATTGAGCCCATGGAATACTTTTATACTATAAATGTATTGTTTGTTTCGAACATTCCGAAATCAAATCGTTTTAAAAGCGCCTTCTCTGATTTAAGTTGCCGGGAACTTTTCGAGCAGTCTTGATATTGGTACATGCTTGGTATCTTCAATCTTCAAATCGCAATGCCGACGAAGGTTAATCTTGAAGTGCATGAATATAAAATAAAGGTGGATTTCCACTGTCGCGTAATTTTTACGGCCGCACGGACGTAAACTTGAACTGGCTTTACGTGCGTAAATAAAAGAGACGATGTGCAAAAGATCGCGCGTAAACGTAAAAGTTGAACCTCGTTCAACTTTTACGTTTACCCGCGTCCTTTCACTCATCGTTTCTGTTTTATTTACGCACGTAAATCCAGTTCAAGTTTACGTCCGTCAAGTTTACGTCTTTGCAGCAATCAAGCCCGTGAAGTTTATTCTAGGACAGCATTTAATACTTTGGTTTTGCTTTAATAAACCGCCTGATTCCTTTAAAGCACACAGCTTTCAATCACACCACAACGATACTAATTAATGTTCTGTGCATTTTGAACATTTAAATTCAAATCATTTCAATTAAAAGAACCTTCTCTTATTTTTTGTCGATGAAAAGTGTGAGGCCTGTCCACAAGTTGACGGCAACTTTTTGAACAACTTTCGATTTTCGATCAACCTTTATGATTTCGAGCAACTTTTTTTTCCGTTTTCAATGTTTTATTATTGATTTCAGCTTGATCTTTATAAAACAAGAGCTATTTTTGCTAATTATTTTGGGTCGGTACATTTCACTGACCCCCAGTCCATGGACTACCATGATGGACTACCGAAATGGACTACCTATATGGACTGCTAAATGGACTACCAAAAATGGACTACCCTTAATTACCTACCTTGAAAAAAAAAATTCGTAAAGTTTGGTTGTTTTCATCGATTGATCGTGATCTCCACCATCTTGTTATTTTTTAAATGCTGCTGGTCAGCTGTTTTGCATGCGTATTCATTCGTCTCGTGTGATGGCTGACACGCTGGATGGTCAGTAAAAATTTGAATTTATAATCCTTTGTTATAAATAGGGTAGGGAAAATCACAGATATTTTTGGTCTTTAAGTGCCCCTAACACCGAAATATATTCAAAACACATTGCGCCTTTAATTTTTTTTAACCAAATCTCGACTTTTTACAGGCTGTAAAAGTTACGACATCTTGCCGTCATCTGTCACACGATCAAGCTAGTAAGGAGCGTGGGTCTTTTCCCCAGTTAAAGTCACAAACTGATCATAGCGCTACGTCTTCGTAAATACATAACAGTCAACTGGGGAATAGACCCACGCCCCAGCTGACTTGGTCGTGTACCAAATGATGCATAGTTTATCGTAAGCCCCATAAAAAACTCTTAAGGCTGGAAATAAATGCTACATGTTTTTGGAATATGTACAAAGTATTATAATAGCGAAAAAAAAAACTATTCTTGGGGCTAGGTGCACTTTAAATAAGGTAAGGCTTTTGGGAAGCAGGCTGCACCCCCACCCAATTTTTCTGGGAATACCCCCCTGGGCCTGGTCATGTGATCTATTTTTGAGTTGTATCTTCTTCTGTCACTTACCATTTTGAGCATCATGACAGCCAGGTAAGGAATCACCTGGAAGATTATAAATCAAATTTTTACTCTAGCTGCAGCCCGTCAGCCATCATGCACGACGAGTGAATGCGCCTGCAGAAAAGCTGACCAGCAGCATTTAAAAAATAACAAGATGGTGGAGATCACGATCAATCGATGAAAACAACCAAACTTCACTAATTTTTTTTTCAAGGTAGGTAATTAAGGGTAGTCCATTTTTGGTAGTCCATTTAGCAGTCCATATAGGTAGTCCATTTCGGTAGTCCATCATGGTAGTCCATGGACTGGGGGTCAGTGAAATGTACCGACCCAATTATTTTAAACGCTTCGTGACCAAAAAGCAGAGAAAAACCACTTTGCATATCTTGACTTATTTGCGCGTGGGAACGCTTACGCCTGATTGGTCATTGTCTGTTGCTCCATGCTGGAATGTTTGGGAACTGTATCGGCGCGTACATTTCAGGTTGTCGAGTGGCCGTCGATAAAACGAGGAACATGGGACATTCCGGAACATCCCGGTACATTCCGGAACATCTCCAAAAGACGAAAAAAGATCACTTTAAAAAAACTTTAAATATACAGAAAAAAGAAACTAACACGAAATAAATATAATCCGAGAGATTAACTGGAGAAAAAAAGAAGACAAAAAATAAAGACGTTTATAAATGCCCCACCTCGAAATGATAGCTATGGGGGCTGGGTGAGGATTGTTTTAGCGCTTTCGTTTGCTTACAACATTTTCACCCTCATACAGTTGTACCGTCTTCTGCCATTGCTCTTTTTTTTTTTTTTCGAAAAAACCTAAGTCAGTACGGTGCCCAATATACCTTGAAACTTTTATATAGGAACCTTGAGCACGCTGCTCTCCACTTCTGATTGGTTAAGGATATCTACAACAACTGAGGACTCGGTCAGGCCTACTTTTACAGTAGACGATAAACGTAGTTAATCTGCTCCAAGAAAGATTTTCTTCCCAATAGCAATGCTTCTCACTCCGTTTTTGCAGCGAGGGCTGCACTGTATGGGCCTGTTTGTTTCTTACGGTTAAACATGTACGAGGCTAGTGTAAAATCTCGCGGGTCAGCTCTTTAAGTTGCATTTAATGATCCTGCATACGGTCTTTCTTAATAGTTATCCCTATATCCCTCCACATCGACTCAACTGGAAAGAACAAACCAAGTCCCAGACTAAGACTTCACTCCTGTCACCTACCTCTTCCTGTAAGACATCTATCTTCTTCTTCTTCGGTTCTTTTAACCCTCAATCCGGATTCCGGATTCCAGATTTTAGGTAAACCCGAAAAATATAAGCAAACATCTTACTTTTATTTACATTTATTATCGCATAGCCAGACAACTTTCCTAATAACTGAACTACATATTAAATACACGATGGTGCTAGTCACAGCGGGACGCAACCATACTGACACAAAACAGGACCATTTTGATGCCAATTTTCCATACCTGTTTAGGGATACAGGCGAAATACAGTGACGGTAGTTTCCTGCTAGCAGAGGCCTCTTTTCCTTGTATTCAGCGTCCCCAGCACGCTGAATACAAGGAAAAGAGGCCTCTGTTAGCAGGGAATGACGGTATTAATTGGTTTGATCATTTTCAGAAACATTTGGCTTCAAATATTGTCCTCTATCTGAGCTCTTTCTGTTCTCCGCACTGCAGTTTCTAGAATCCAGATTCCGGATTCCGGATTCCGGATTCCATACTTTTATTTGTTGACAGTGTTTGGGGTAGTTGTTGACAACGTGTTTCGGTTGTTGATGCAAGAATTTGGTTACGTTGAGCGTGACGGCAATCGCGGCTTGACCTTGAAAGGCCAAGTTGTTGGTCGATATCGAACGCAGCTTGAATCTGCGATAATTTTTTCGTTGAAAGTAACTCAATTTATTTCTTGACTCGAATATCTCTTGGCCTTGAAAGGAAATTTGTTGAATGTGATAGCTTTATTTTGTTGAGCTTTTTTAAAAGATGTCTTGACCTTGAAAGAAAATCGTTGAGCTTGACTTGATTTTGTTGAGCTTGATCGAAATCCGTCTTGACCTTGATAGGAAATTTGTTGAATGTGATAACTTTATTTTGTTGAGCTTGTTTAAAAGATGTCTTGACCTTGAAAGAAAATCGTTGAGCTTGACTTGATTTTGTTGAGCTTGATCGAAATCCGTCTTGACCTTGATAGGAAATTTGTTGAATGTGATAACTTTATTTTGTTGAGCTTGTTTAAAAGATGTCTTGACCTTGAGAGAAAATCGTTGAGCTTGACTTGATTTTGTTGAGTTTGATCGAAATCCGTCTTGACCTTGATAGGAAATTTGTTGAATGTGACGCCAATTTTGCTTCTTGAATTTTGCACCATTTGGCTTTCCATAGTGGGCTGCTCCTGAAATTTTTCGGGGCGATGGAATTTCTGTTGCACAGGCCAGGCAAGTTTACCGATCGGGCGAGTGAAACGCAGCCGTTGAATTTTGTTTTGCTCACGAAATTGAACCTTCCACTGCTTACAATCGACTCGAAGTCGCGTCTCAGCTCGGCCCAGCTGCTCAATTTCGAGAGAGATATTGAAATGGCCTGAGAAAATCCAGTTTAAAATAATTTACCCGTAGTCGTGGTTGTCTCTCCATCCACTTATATTATGACAATCAGGAAAGACCATGTTAAGTGGTTAAAGTCATTGGGCTTGAAGGCTGCTTTTGTGTGGAAAAGTACGGAGGCCGAAATCACAAACCAATTTATCAAATCAAAATCAGTTTCCCAATACTCTGACATTCTCTGGCATACAGATGCCATTTTGACGTTGATGTGAGTTCAGATTATTCCTTTGAAGTAGGTGATTACCTTGGCTATAGAGTAAGACTTGAATAGGAACTACTCCAGTGTTTTGGAGGGAAAGGAATGGAAAAGGGCATGGTAATTGGGGTACGGTATTGACCTGATACCTTTTGTAGCATTACAGGGCTTTCATAGCTCCTAAGAATTAGGCAATGTGATATGGTATTTCTGAACATATTTTGCAGTGCACTTACTATGATTAGCCTATTACAGGTATTTCAGTGAATGATGATGTTAAACTGACTTGACTGTTTCGGGAAATTGTTTGTGTTTTGAGAAACTGTTTTGTGTTATGGGAAACTGATTTTTGTTTTGGTAAATTCATTTGTGATTGACCCTTTTGGGCCACTGTAGAAAGGCAAAGTGAAAGACCGAAAGATAACAGATGGGCAATTAAATTTTAAGAATAATTTTAAATTTTTTTGTACCCCCCTCTCAAACTGAGGATGTAACTTCATCTTGGGTATACTCAATTGGAAATTTCATTTACATGTAGTACAAGGTAGGCTTCCCTGAAGTGCTGGCAGCTGGCTAAAAAGTGGCTTCTTTAAATTTTGAGCCACCTGCTTTTCAATGGAAAGTTTCCAACGTTTTTTGAAGGCTGTTTAAATTCTCATAAAAAAAAGCCACCTTCTGTTAGATTCCAGTCAGCTACTCTAAAACCTAATAACAACTCTGAGGCCATAAGCCTTGTGACAAATAATCACTACAATATCCAAACAGATTACATTGGAAACTTGAATTTAAAGTTTCATCTCACTATAAAGAAAACTTCAGAACAAACAAAAAACTAAATGAAATAACAATCCCTTCTAGTTTTATTTTGTTGTTATTTTATTGTTTTTTTTTGGTTTCCACTTTATCTAAAAGGGGATATCTAAATGAGAAGCTACTAAATTTTCTTGTTTGAGTGACCATGTTAACATATTTTGTAATTGTATTCAGGTTATGGGTATGGTTTGTGTGTAGTCTTCTTTAATTTGAAACTTACCTTAAAATAATTTAACTATACTTAGCCATACCATTGTATCAACCTAACTGTTTGACTCAGTGGACTGTATAGTTGAGAATGATTTGTCAATAGGTGGTTATCGAGTGTCTTTCGGCACAAACACATTCACACTATGTGAGGAACTGAAAACATGGTTTCTTAATTAACTGAAAGGCCTTTTCGTGATCTCTCTCGAAATTGAGCTGAGACGGTCGATTGCAAGGTTAGATTTCGTGAGCAAAATATTAAACCGCCGAGCTGTGTGCTTCTCGCGCAATCGGCAAACTTGTCTGTCCCGTTCAACAGAAATTTCATCGCCCCGAAGAGTTTCAGGAGCGGCCCACTCCACGTACGTAAACCAGAGAAAAAAGCCCAAACCAAACAACCATGATCCTAACCAGAGAAAGAGACCGAGTTACATGCTGTTCTTCGTGTGAAGTTTTCGATGCCTGCGGTCGGTCTTCATCTTGATTATTCTAGCTTCTTACAAGTGATTGTTGCTTGAGTTCAATTTTAATTTGTGGATTTCTGGGTTTTGTGGGTCCCTTGCCACCAAAATGTTCCTCGTAGGATAAATCTGTCGAACGAACGAGACAAGTGAAACCACTGAAAATATGGTCGACAACAGATTGACCGCTTACTTGTTGGTGTGAGGAGTCACGAAAAGGAGTGCGATATATAAGCTGATCTTTGATTGGGCAGAAAAAAAATTCCTTGCCAGAAAATTTCCGCCCAATCACATAGCTGGATTTCAATAACTTCTGGAACGAGTCTGATAAAGAAGTGTTCCCAGGGGCTCTCCCGACTATATGCCCCTGGGTCTCGAGGATGTGTTTTGACGTGATGTAAAGAAAACAAAGATGATGGGTTCAGATTCAGATTGTTTCGAGCCTGGGCGGGCAGAACAATGATGCTAAGTAGCACTTTTCTGAGTTGGGTTAATTTTAAAATTTCAAAGGTTAAAGTGGTACTATGATGAAAATGGCATCTTTCTTATCTAAGCCATTTTAAAACATAAACAAGTAGTATGTATGAGAAGAAAAATGCTGTTTACTGTTTTCAAATATCTCTTTTCGTTCCAGAGATGTTCAAGTTTTTAAAATATGCAAATTAGCCAAGTGATGACGTCATACACTCAACCAAATTTGATCAAATATGATGAAAAAAGATATCTCAGCCAATTTGTATCAGAAAGGTTTGATTCTTTGCAGTAAGATTCTACTAAATGTGCTCCACAATACGAGCTTTACAGTTTTGTTACCATGGCAACATACTGGGTTCCAGACCTCCCCAATATTAAAGGCTTTTCTGGCCACCTTTAGCGTTCCATTTTGTTATTTACTAATGGTGTGTCACATGCATGATCCAGCAAGCATATAAATATGTTAGCTTGAGTTCGTGACCTCATTTCATGTTTTTTTTCCTGAAAATCACTAACATATTGAAATCAAGTGGGTGGGTGCTGGAAAAGAGTGAGTTGCCATGGGAACAGAATTTTTTTATAGCCGTAGGTGTGTTTCCTGTAGTACTATTAGCCTACCAAGTTTCAATGGTCTGTGCTGCAAATTAACAGAGATAACTCCATTTATGTACTTGATATAATATTGGGTTGAGTGTATGACGTCATCAGCAATCTCATTTGCATATTTTACACATTTTTCAAAGTTAAATATCTCCGGAACTAATGCAGATATTTGCAAATGGTAAACGGCATTTTTATTCTTTCATGGACTTCTATGTGATACACCTAAAATATCAAGGGGTAAAAATTTGATCATAGTACCACTTTAAAGATCTAAATGCATGTCAACTGGGGCCTTTTCAACCAAACCTAGTCAAACTTGCTGAAAGTACTTATTTTGAGATACCCTTTCATATTAGAATCGATTTAGTTCAATGCCATTGATTTTCAATGAAGTTTGGATTCGTTCCCAGGCCCTTACTCGTTTAGAACATGGCCAATTGATACCCAAAAATAATTGTATGTATTTCATGTCAGGAAACCCGCGGATCACCAGCATGAATAAGGGTAAACACTATTAGGGTAATTCAGTTAATTAATAGCGAAAAAGCCTTAAGTTGATGACAGCCGGTTCAACTTTGTTGTTCCTCAGTTTAGCTCTACTATCCAATGCCTCAGATATATTTTGACACTTTTGGTGTGATGTTGCCTTTTGATCTTTCACGTGCGTAATGTCAACATCTCTACCGAAACAAATTTTGCAATTGTCTTCCAAATGAAAATTTGCATTGAGCCCCTTCGACGCCTTATTTTATTTTCACGCCTAACTTTCCTTTTTTGCTGTTTTTAGTCACAACTAGTCCCACTGAACAGCCCGGTCCTCCAGGTAAGTATTTCTTACGCTGTAAGAAAGCTCATCGCTAATGAGACTAAAATGACTAAATGCATGATCAATCTCCTCAGAATAACTGCCGGACTGATGTATCATCTCAAGAGCAAGAAATTGCGGTGTCATATTGATTTCATAGTCTTCTTGAAGAAGTTTCATTGTTGTCCTTTAAGAATCGTATTTTGCTGTCCTTCCCATTTTTTTTGCAATGTAAACGTTTTTTTGACAATGCTGAAAGGCGTTATTGACCTTAGCTCACAATACAATTGCTCAATTGATCGACTAGTCACTTTAACGTTTCACACAGTGTTCACACAGCGCAGCATTTTTGATGTACATTTGTTTTTTGACAAAAATTATTTTTAGGGGTCAATCTCACTTGTGGAAAGAACGAGATGTCGATCAGTCTCCCGAAGTCTCTCCTTCGCGGCCTGGACAAAGACCATATTCGACTGAATGATGTCAACTGTGGAGCCCGAGAAACCAGAACACATTTTATTTTACGCACAAAGCTGACAGAATGCCAGACCGTGAGCAGACACACTAACAATTTCGTTTCCTACATGAATAACGTGCTAGAAATTCCCATCAAGGAGCATCAGATAATCACACGTGTTCGTGAAGTGGAGATCCCCTTTACCTGCTACTACTCAAACACAGGTGTGGTGTCAGCTGTGGGACTTCAAGTAAAAAGCAAGAAGATCCTTTTCTCCAAGAATGGATTCGGGAAATTCGTGCTGGAAATGAACATTTACCCTGACAAGAGATATCTTGGGTATTACAAGAAGAAAGACTTCCCACTGAAGGTGCCGTTGAGAAAAATATTGTTCGTCCAAGTCAGCGTGGATTCAGACGACCGAAGGTTGGCTATCTTAGCGGAGGAGTGCTTTGCTACACCAGATCCGAATCCCAACAAACCTGGCATCAAGTACACGTTTATCAGAGATGGGTACGGAAAACAGCGTTTCTTATGTGTTGGTCAGATACATGAAGCAATAGCTTTTTTCTTAATCTCAGAAAAGGATAAACGTGCACGAAAAACAATTATTATGTTATGTTGGACATCGTTGCTTAGTGGTTTATAGCGCCAGTACCTAAGTAGTGCAGTTGGAGACTGCAAACAGAGGGAGTTTTATACGTTGGTTCTTTAAACCAAATCGCACAGCCAAGACCGAGCGAGGAAATGGCGAGAGAGCCTGCGAGTCTTGTACGCCGGAATCCAAGCTGAAAGCGGTTTGGGTCTCTTTAGGGCTAAACCTTTAAAGCCAGACTAAACTAAACCAAACCAAAACGTAAACGACTATTTCGTTGTTCATATGTTAGAATATGTCGTTTCATTCTGGTTAGAGATCTGACTGTTGTTCTTTCATTGCAAGTGTGAATACTCAAATCTTGAAATTCCGGTTGTTCTGACCTGACAAAACTTGTTCTTTTGCCCTTCAGATGTGCGGTGGATAACACAGTCAGGTTCATTCCAACAGTCGATAAACGCTTCTATCGGTTTAGTCTCGAGGCCTTCAAGTTCCTGGGTGAGCATCAGTTTGTGTACATGCACTGTCGAGTGAAGATATGTAACGCAACAGATCCTAACTCGCGCTGCGCTCAGGGCTGTATTCGAGAGCGAGTCAAAAGGTCCGCTCTGACTCCAAGAAAATCGAAGGACGAGGAAGCTACACTGGCCGAGGGTCCGTTCATGCGAAAAGACGAAAACGATGAGACTCAACCCCAGGAAACAGACAAAGAATTGCGTGACATGGCGAAGAACTTGGGTAAGTAAATAACGAAATTAGTTTTCTATCAGCGTTCATGTTTTCATCTAAATTTTGTCAGTTTGTTTCACTGACTTTTTTTATCAAGAGATGTGGTCGCATCTTGTATGTTTTTTTCCAGTTATTGGCAATGGAAAGACTTCTATGGGAGCTCAGTCAGTAAAAGCATCATGCTATATTGTGTCAGAGAGGAAGTTCGCAAATCTTATGCCCATTGCCCCTCATCAGTTCTTTTGTTTCCTACCATACCTCTTAGTCCTTGACCTAGTATGACGTACATACATACATACATACATACATACATACATACATACATACATACATACATACATACATACATACATACATACATACATACATACATACATACATACATACATACATAACTTTATTTTCCTTCGGATTTAGATATAGCGTACATGACATTAGTTTCTCTGAATGAGATAATAAATAAATAAATAAATAAATACATAAAGTGAATTAATATAGGAACTTGACAGCAATAAGAATGTTTCAATAAGAGTATATCTATGTTGCAATGCCCGGCCTTGGCAAATATACCGCTTAACCCCGCGCCGAAAACCAGCCAGCGTCTCTGATCTCCTGACATCACCAGGTAGCCTATTCCACTCATGCGGGTCAAAATAACGAAAAGAATGGAGACCGTGGCACATTGTAAGTAACAAGCTTCTCATATAAACTTTTGCCTTTGTTTCACAGGTCGGAGCAGTCCTGCCACCATTGGTTTGGCAGCAGTTATAGCGGTCTGCGTTTTGGTATTATCATACCTCATATATGACAAAAGGAAGCGAAATGCCAACCAAGTATATCGACCGTTAGCTGTCCCTGCTGAGTGACGAGATTGACGTTCGGCGTGGGGATATCCTCTGTTGTTAACCCAGCTTTTGTTGTTTTACTCATTTGCTTAGGTCGAGCCTGCTCAAGACTCTGAGATAGTGGAAAATAGAAATTTTTAAGTGCCAGTTCATTGTTTCAAAATCTACGCACTATTATCAGCCACTTTTTCGGAAAATGGGTCCGTTGTACCATATCATTTTGGCCGTTCCAGTTATCTTGGACTGTGACGTAATCATTCATCATTTTGATCTACTTATAAACATGTCTGTAGCTTTCATTTTCATTTTCGTTATTTTTGTTCCTTATTGTGTGTGTCTTACCAAAAATATAAACAGGCTCTCAAGTTTTACAGTTGTGTGAGCATTTTCTTGAGGTTCCTGTAAGAGGCTATACATTGAAAAATAATAAATGAGTAGTAAATAGGTGCTTTTTCACCGGCATTGCCTCGGTAAACATTTTCGTCTGGCTACGGCCCAGCCATTGCTGTGGTAGTCTGATGTGATGACAATGAAATCGATTACGGGTTTGTAATATGAGGTGACAGGGTTGTGATCGGATCGCCGGTAATATTTCCGATCTTGCGACGAGAAAACAATGTAGAAAGTGTAAACAAGGATTGGGTTCTTATTTGTAGCAAATATTAAAATTTTCAGACTCAGCCAGCGTGTTCGATACAAGATGAGTTCAGCACTTATGTCACAAAATCACTAGGGCAGCTTATTTTTTTCCTTCAAAAGCTAGGGAAAATTATGTACTAAACGACGCCAACGTTGGTTGGTTTGCTCTGTGTTGTACATCACAAACAGTATTTGATTTTACGGAAAGCTATCGATTATTATAATCTTTACTCGTCACGCGCTGGCTGATTACCGTATTTTATTGAACCGACTTCAATAGACCACGCGAAAATAAACAGAGCGAGGCTACCCACGATATCATTTATGACGTCGTTCAAGATGGCGCAGAAATGGTGCTTTCGAACGACGAAAAATCTCACCACTTAGTGTCACAGGGAACCAAAGATTAGGATGCGTTCTCCTAACGTCGAACGCAATAACATCATTTTCCAGATGCCGAAGATAACTAAGATGACAGATGACTCGAACCGTATACGACAGATTATAACGTTTGCTGCCACCGCAAGACAAAAATCTCAGCGGGAGGAGATACTTACTGTAGAAGTTACTTGCGTCCCTCAGTAAAAAAGCCTGGTGTAATGAGCATCTTGGTGTAATGAGCATTAACCGAGAACTTTAGGTGGGGGAGCCGAGCATTTTAGTGCGAAAAATGGAGCATTAAGGTGGGGCATTTTAGTGGGGAAACAAAAGCACAATGTACAAAAGCCTAAGATGTAGGCTAATCAGTACACCATTTACGCGGGGATTCCTGGAATGATAAATATACTTTTATTTGTTTTGTTTTCGTCAAAGTACCGCAGTGTACATGTAGGAATGAAGATATAGACCAGATATAGTTTACCGTAGTAGTATATTACCCCAGTTTTCTACCCCACAATGTTCCTGAGACTTAACAACAATGAAAATTAATTTTTAACTTGTTTAAACAATGGTAATTAATTTTTAACAGATCCGTTAACCGTAACGGGAAAAAATTAACCGTTAACCGTAAAAAAACCAAAATATTAACCGTTAGCCGTAAAAGACACTACCCCATTGAGACCCTCAAACAAACTAACACACAAAAGAAAAAAAATAGACGAACGATCGAGATGGACCATCAGTTAACTGGCCTTTAAACTGGAATTACTGTTATATAATCTGCTTTAGAACAACTGTTCCAGTGGTCAAAGAAGGAGGGGAAGGCCACCGTACAACCTGGTAAAATGATGACGGAGAAGGGCGTACCTAAGGACAAAACTCTTTTTTTCCCCGGGCCTGGTAATAAGAGAACTAGATCGTTGCTTCCCTGCATGCTCCCTGGGGGACGAGGTTGACTAACCTCAGCCCTCTCCTTCAACCTTTTTCTTTCTCTGTCCAGCTGGCACAATCGTGCACTCATCAGCCTCAGAATGGGCACCAACCTCGTTCCCATTGTCTCTCCTCTTCCCGCCCCCTGTAGCGAGATCCTGGGAACGAGGTTGAATGGGCGCGTGATAAAAATCTGTCAGTTGTATTTTGCTCACTTCTTGGCGAGTTTTGGCGCTGTCAGTTTTTAAAGTAAAACGTCCCCCTTCTCAGAATTGGCACAGTGTTTGTCCAGCTGGCACAATCTTGCATTCATCAGCGCCAAACTGTCCGTCACTTGAGAACTCAATGTCTTACCTGATTGGTTCTTCAACTCTATTCTTCTCCCCTGTTAGCTGAGTTGGATTGAAGGAATATTTTCAATTTTTTGTCGACTTCTTTCCATCTACATACATTTTTGGAAATGAACTTAGTTTCCACTGCTCTGCGAGCAGAGGCCCTTCGATCTTCTCTAGGAAGATCGAAGGGCCTCTGCTAGCAGGGTAAGTTTCCATCCTTCAGTTTCAAAATAAGTTGTTCAGTTCGCCCTGAGCTCGCTGTGCAACTTTCATCGCAAATGTGTATTCATCTGTTTGAAAGGTTGCTAATTGCTTGATGTCGACCTTCAGGAAGGAGCAGTTACCCGGGTTCGATTCGGGGAGTCCACTCTATATGCGACCCTATTCAGTGTGGGTTGAGTTTATATACTCAGTATACCCCGGTTCGGCCAGTCTCGCCTTCCCACCCCTGCCGCATTGCTGTCCGCGCGGCACTGGTTTTCACAAATTGTAAACTTCCAAAAATAGCTTCCAGTTCATAAGTTCATATGGAAAATCGAACGACTGTTGCTGAAAATTTAAAGTGAATAAGCTTCCAGATAAAATCATGGCAGGTTGGATACTTCTTCCATTGAAACGGTCCGACGGTGTGGATTTTAAAAAGCCTTTGGAGAAGTTCATTAAGAATACCTTTTCCGCTGAGGTTGTGTCGGAAAATGAGGACGCCATTGCTGAACTCACGAAGTTGAGAAATACTTGTGTAATGCACACTCTTGATAAACACGAATCTGCTTTGGAGCCCTTGTTAAGGTGAGGATAAACACAGGATAACATATTAAGGGGTTTATTTAGAAGTGTCTGTTGTGTATATGTCTTGTTGTGTTGAGAAATGAGCTACTTTTTATTTCAGCTCGAACTTGATACTACTTCAGCTTGTTAAGCTTAATTTAACATTTAGATCCATAAGATCTATTGGTTCGTATGGTTGCGTGATTGTGCATCCCGTGATTCCAACCTCAAGGAAACCTTTCCTTATGCCACGGTGGTTTAAGACTTGCTACAAAGCACGTACTAGCTTCGTTTTAAAAGGCAAGATTTTAAATTTCCTAGTGATAAGTCCACGGTCTCAGGATTTTGGTAGTTTTTTACTTTTTACAAAATAAAACCATATGCAAAATTGTAAGGAGTACTTTTTATATAATCTATGCTTGGAATATTTTCGTGAATACCATGTACAAGTTTTTGTACTTTTATAATTTGTATATACAAGCTTGTCATTAATGATGTTATTCTAATGAGCTGATGTAGTGGCCATAATGAGCCTTGTGTTCTGGGATACTTCCCTTAACATTAGAGCTCTTTTTGGCTGCTTTAAAAGGCCTTGTATGGGTATGCTAATGTCAGTCAACTAGTGGATGTTTCACTGTAATTCCATGTTTAATATCAGTAGCCAATCTTGAGTACTCCTGCCACGCTGGAAGGAAGGAGGATCTTTCTCAATAATTAGAGCTGCAGTTTGACACAATGGTACAGCTTTGTAACTTCTTTGTCAAGCTTTAAGCTACAATGTAGGAGTGGTCAGTGTATTAAGATTATTTCAGACCTACCAATACATGCCACTCTTCAAATTTAAACCAAGGGATTTAGAAAAAAATTAATGCATCAAAAATGGTAATGTTTGCAAGGAGATTTGAAAAATTCGAAATTTAAGTACAATCCAACCTCTGTATCTTCCCATGCCTTCCATAAGCAGACATCAAATTCCTGTCATCTATATTTCTAACTTCCTGTGAACAGACCCCTCTCGTAAGCAGAAACAGACACCGTTTTGAAGCTCCTCAAGCTGAAATAGCCTCCATTAGGCCAAGAGAGACCTCTACAGAGATCCTAGCAGAGTGTGGGATACTTGTCATGAGTCTGAACTTACTTTAATGACCCAGATCCCATGGGTCGCCTTTAGCTTGGTGCTAGAGCATCCGAACTAGTCATCAAGATCTGAATGCTATAGGTTTGAGTGACCTGCTGGAGAAACTTCAAACTTTTTCTGAGTACAGTATGTGTTTCACAACAGAAAAATTACAGGTACATCTGTACATTTTTCATATGCAATGATTGTTACAAAAACTGTTACAGTAAATTACAAAAATCATAGCCTTGACTTGACCATACAAGTTGTTGCCTTAGCAAGTTGCATATTTGACCTTTTCTTTGCTTTACAAGTAGCAAGGAGCTACTCACCCAGTTCAAAGGAAAAATCAACATCAAAATGAAATTGTACATCTGAGGACAAAAATACCAAATCTGCAGCATGTTTGATGTACAGAAGATTAAATTTCACAGCTGTACTTCTCACTACTGTGTAATATAGAGCAGGAACAGTAAGACCAGTGCAAAAAAATAAAAATAAATAAATTCATTGTTAAAATCTTCTCTTTTTGATGTACATACCTGTAGGTACTATGATCAGTTGGAAGCCATGGAAGGAAAATTTCCAGTGTCAGAATCACAGGTTAGTTTTTGTCAAACTGTGTATTGGAATTTAGTTTGTATGAATTTTCCATTTACTGGCTGAATGTATTACAGTAGAATCCCAATAGAATGAATCCCATTCTAAGGAAGTCCCTGATTAATGAACAATATTCTTCACCATGGTTAATTAAGCTTACAGTAAAATTCATGGAACAGAACCTGTATAATGAACTAGTGTTGTCATGTGACTGGAACTAAAGGCACCAATAAACAGATCAACAGAGTTGAAAATTATTTATCATTAATATACATATTCTATCGTGAAATACCATGTTTCTGTCGACAGATCATTATTATGCAGGCACTCATAATTATTATTTCATCTACATGTATAGACCCTATGCAAAAATGGCTGCCTATAAATTATTCTTTTGTTCTTATTCAAAATAACCTCACTAACCTTGCTTTTGAGATCAAAATGCTAAAGAATTTGTTATCCCGAACAAGGTTAGTGAGGCTATTTTGAATACGAACAAAAGAATAATCTAAAGCATGACAACTTCACACCGATTTAAGTGTGTACCCCAAATTTTGGGGTTGTTAAGAATTCATGTATTCAATCTATTGTTCTGGATTCATTACTTATTCCTGTCGAACATTTGACGATTATGTGGCACCTTTTCCGAAGGCCGTAAACCTTTGAAGTAGGCGAGATATTTTCCCTTTGTTTGAAATTTTCTAGTTGAATGATTTTTTAATCTCCTTTGTTATTCGGTCGATGACAGCTCACAGTGAAAGCTGGAGAATCAAATAACAATAATTATTATTGTAAGCTACAGGTAAACCTCCCACCTGATCCCAGATGAACATGATGATGGATAAGCATATTTTTGTAAGCAGTTTTTTTAACTGATCAGCATGATGTATAACTTTATAAGCTTTTGGAAAGCTTATTGCTGAATCCAGATTGCGCTGGTCAGGAGTTTTCATAGAATGTGATACAGAACATCTGGATGGCGTCAGATTTCTATTTCTGGTTGCCTTTGCCTCCATTATCGCCAATTCCCGAGAATATTTTTCCATGGTGAATAAAAACATTGACAATCGATCGCTGCTTTGGCTTCAGACTTCATGTTGTGAGATGCTAACTGCATAATTAAAAATGCCACAACGCAATTGGTCAGTTCGTGTTGGTTGTTATGACAACTAGCGGATTCGGTCATGTACGATGCGTTGAAGTACCCAAACACGCGTTTAATCTCAAATCTCGATCGTAAAGCTGAAACCTTAACCTGAAAATTTTCAATTACTGGCGTATTAAAGATGGAGTAAAAGATGGAGTAAACGAATATTAGAATGGAGAAATGGATAACTCATCGCATATGGAAACTTTGCCTCAGAACTTCAAGCCAACTTTGATCGGTGACTCAAAGTTCTTCAAAATCAACGAATCCCTTCTTGTTGCTCTCGGAGTTAAAGTCCATGTATTTCCACTTTGGATAACCGAAACAAGTCATTTAAGATCTCTTTTTAAAGCTCTCAAAGCGAACTGTTTCCATAGATGTGGATCAAAGTTGGACGTGCTTTACGAATAACGTTAACGCATGGAAACTCTGTAGTGATTTTGCCTCCTTCATTCACATGTCGACAACAAAAGGATATCTTCTTGAAATTTACCATTTGCAACACAAGAAGCGTGACGCTTGAAGTTAAAAACATGAATTTCCACTTTGGATAACTGAAACAAGTCATTTAAGATCTCCTTTTAAAGCTCTCAAAGCGAACTATTTCCATAGATGTGGATCAAAGTTGGACGTGCTTTACGAATAACGTTGACGCATGGAAACTCTGTAGTGATTTTGCTGCCTTCATTCACATGTCGACAACAAAAGGATATCTTCTCGAAATTTATGATTTGCAACACAAGAAGCGTGACGCTTGAAGTTAAAAACATGAATTTCCACTTTGGATAACCAAAACAAGTCATTTAAGATCTCTTTTTAAAGCTCTCAAAGCGAACTATTTCCATACATGTGGATCAAAGTTGGATGTGCTTTACGAAAAACATTGATGCATGGAAACTTTGCAGTGATTTTGCCGCCTTTATTTACATGTCAACAACAAAAGGATATCTTCACAACTTCACTACTTTGTTGTAGTCTTTTCAATTGGTTTCAAGGGCTTCCGGACTAAATTCTCACCTTTTTTTAAGAGAGTGGAGCCGAACTTATTTGACAATACATCGGTAATCCTCGAAGACTACTCCGGCTGACTCGAACTCAATGCCCAGAGGAATATAGTTGCGCCTTCAGGCAAGAAATACAGCAGTTTCACCCTTTTCTCAATGACACACTTAAATCGAGGTGAAGTTATAATGCATCCATTTTTGCATAGGTTCTATATGGTTTATCCTTTTTGTTTAATTTTCTTCTTTTATTATTTTCTGAGACTTTCTTTAATCTTAACAGGGTTTCATTCTTTATGATCCCCCATTAAAACCAACGCATTTTACTAGTTCCTTGGCACTTTGTTCTGTAAATTATTTCACAGTTGAATAATGAATATTTTACCTACATGTAGTCCAGAGGCTTCAGTAATATTACACTCACTTTCAGTATGTACAACTTACTGTACATACTTGATAGTGAGAAAAATAAATGAAAATAAGTACATCATGATAATGTCTGTAATAATGCTACATGTATATAATGAGTCATCAGCATCAAAATGCACAGACACGTTACATACATGTAGTGTACTTGTGTAGTACCTGCCAACTCTCATGTATTATTCAGGGAGTCAATAATTTTTGAAGTAGAAGGTCCAAATATATAAGTAGGTTGCAGAAAAAAGTGAGCACCAAGGGCTGTAGACCTCTCAGAGGTCTAGACGATGCTCTCCTTGAAAATTTTTAAACTCAGATGCTACAGAAATGCCATGTTCAGTGGCAGTTATGCCCAAAAGAGAATCAAATCAAGGCATTTAATAATATTTATGTTTAACAGTCTTCTTATTCATCTGAGAGGGGAAAATGTGCTTGCCTCGGCTTCTTCTTTGAGAATGCCTTTGGAATTCCAAACTTCATTACCCCCTCCCCCCCCCCCCCCCCCGCCATGCCTTCAGAATTCCAGTCCAAGCAACCCCTCACCCTCAGAATTCCAAGATGCCGCCCATATTATACGTATGGATATTTTCTTGAATCACCCATTTAGACTAAATTACATGTAGATGGCTGAAGATTGGCAGATAACTGTAGCTGGCTACCGTCTCTTTTATCACAAACTTGTTCTCATGCTTGCAGGCTGAAATACATGTATTCTTCTCAGCTACGCATGCCAGTTCCTTATAATGGACTCACATTAAAGTGGTCTTTTAATTGGTTTCACAGGTCAGAATCTCCTTCACCTGGTATAATGCATTTGATAAAGGATCCTTGTTTGGTTATCGCAAAAGCTGTAAGTTTTCCTGTGGTCAGAATTATTTGCAATTAAATCATTAAATTATTGATGTATTCCCTTAGCTTGCTTACGACTTGTACTGTAACAGGGGTGTCACTAAGTTTTTAGATAAACAGGAATGTGCAAAAAGTAACTAGGGATTCCAGTTATTGTGGTGTGGCCATCATGTCGTTGTTGTTGTAGAGGTGCAATGACTTAAATTCAAACTATCAGGGTAAAAGCCTGTCCCCAGCATACTCTGCATAACTTAGAAAGTAATTAACAGACTACTAACAGATAGAGATTGTACATGTATGTAAGTTGATTATACTTTGTATCATTATTACAGTGTATGTGTAGATGTTTAATGGATGCACTGTACCTCTACTAGCAGCTGTGCAATCACACTTTTTGAGTTTTCTGTACATTTCGCTGTAAATTTACTTTTCTCACTTAATGAATTATTGACAGGGCATCGTGTCAGGGTATTACAGGCAATGTGGTGAAAAATTCAGTATGTTTGCCAGAAGGGTGTCACATTTCCAAGAACTTCACCAAGAATTCACCTAACCTTTGAAAATGTTATTCAGTATCTCTGACATCTTTTTCTCATCTGTAGCAATGTCAAGTCTTCATTATGAGCGACTGTGTTTGCTGTTTAACATTGGAGTATTGCAAGGACAGATAGCTGCAGCTCAAAATTTTCAGTCTGATGAGGGTTTGAAAACTGCCTCTAAAATGTTTCAGGTAATTCAACTTGTACAAAGTGCGTGATCAAATGTTGAACCAAAAAGCAAAACTGAAAGACCTTGCAGGTCTTTCGCACAACTGCGAGGATCATTTTTCATTTGACCTTGCAGGTGTATTAGTTGTTGTTCTGGTTCTTCTGGGGATACTTTCATTTGATTCCTAAAAGTATTGATTACTACAGGAAACACAGTGTACATAATGATTGTAATAAAACATTCTCTAATCAGTGTGTGAAGCAGAAGTTCTCTTTGGTTGTTTGGAACTCCAAGTCATTTCCCCTGAAAATACAGAACTGTAATTTAACTCAAATCAAACACTGTATAACGGTTGAGAGAAGTTGCAACAGCAGTGGTGAGTCTCTCATGTACATGAAGGTTGGCAGCTAGTGGGGCTTGAGTGCAACTTTCCCTGCCAACTTACCCACACATCCACCCTGACCCACCCATACCTTGAATTTGAGCTTTCATATGATGAGGTTTACTTTAATTACATATCAGTGAGATTGTCTGTCTATCAATGCAGTTTCCAGCTTCACAGTAAAGGGGCTGTGTCACCAATTTTTATTATTAGCTTAAGAAGCCATGAGAGATGATTGTATCCATGGAAATTAAAAATAACGGTCCAGTTGTGTTTAAAACTTACTCTACAGGTGCAAAGAAACCATAGATGAGTGTGCCAGACTGGCAACAGATGATCTAAGTTAAAATGGATTGCAACTTGAAAAAAGTTGGACCACATTGTTTCAAGATTTCTGTTGTATTGCATAAACTACCACCAATTGGTTTTATTTTGTTCTCTTTTCAAGAATTTTCTAGATGTTGTTCTTCTGGAATTCTAAAGCCCCCCCCCCCCCAAGAAAAAAACACAACCTCATTCCCAGAGTCTCTCCTCTTCCCGCCCCCTGGAGCAAGAGAGAAGAGACCCGGGTCTCTTCTCTCTTGCTCCAGGGGCAGGAAGAGGAGAGACTCTGGAAACAAGGTTGGGAAGAGGAAAGACCCTGGAAACGAGGTTGAAAAAAACAAAGAAAAGAAAAGAAAAGAAAAGAATAAAAAAGCAGAAAGAAAGAAAGGAAAGTAAATGAAATGAATGAATTAAAAACAAACGCTCTGTTGGTTTTGATTCAACAAAATATCAAAATACCCATGACAGCCCCTTTAAAGTAGCCTAAAAGAAACAAAATGGTTTTCAGTTTGATTGTAATTATTGTTATTTAATCAAAAATGCTAAAATTTGTGTTTTTGTTTTCGTTTTTCCCTCTCAATTTGGCATTTTATGGGCAAATTGAGTTGTTTTATACTCAAAGGTGGATTGTTTTCAAAATACTGTATCCTTTGCTTAACAGTGTGCGAGTGGGTGTTTCCAGCTCCTGAAGGATTCAGTGTTTGCACAGCTACACACAGTACCAACACCTGACCTTTCAGTGGAGATGCTCACAGCACTTAGTGCTATCATGTTGGCTCAAGGACAAGAGAGCATCTGGAACAAAACAGAACAAGGTGATATGCAAACTTACATTAGTGCTACTTATCTTCATCGAGTTTCAATTCCTTGACAACCAACAATGAAGAGAAGCACACAGCTCTTACAGTAGTGTCCATTCTAGTTTCTCTCAAATTGTGGAGACTCAGTAAGGGTAGTAATTTATTGTAGCCTCATAGTGTGTGTGAATAATCTGCCAGATAGCCTGTGTAGCAAGCATTTCAGTTTGAACAGATTTTACTTTCTTGCACCTCTCTTTTCTTTTTTAGAAAAGAGGTAACTATCCTGGTCAATAATTAATGCAATCATTATCTCAAACAATTGGATGAGTTTCTAGAGCTTTGTGTCCTTACCTTTCAGCATTTATTGCTGATGGTAGAAGTACATGTATGTTAATTTAAGGATCAATTTAGAATATCCTTCTGTTGCTTTAAAATCGCACTTTTGATCATTTAACTGGCATATTCCCATTCACAGCTGAAGGGTCTTGCCATAGTTAGTAGAGGAGATATGGTCTTGCAGACCTCTTATCTTACACAACGAAATCATGAAAAAGAAAAATACCAATGTCTATTCAACACTTGAGGTTGTGTTAATGATCACGCACTGTATTCTGTGTGTTGGCAGACAAGATGAAGGATGCCATAATAGCAAAGGTGGCAACACAGGCAGCGGACTTTTACAAGGAAGCAAACTCTGCTTTTCAAGTTAGTTCAGTGAAACAGCAACTGGAAAAAGTAAGTAACTAGAAAACAGACACTCTGACACTTCCACATTTAAAACAGTATTGATGATCTCACTGATTTTAGAGACGTCGATACAAACTGTGCACATCACCTGGGAACAGTGCCAACAACCAGTCTACATACATGTACTGTACACTCCTACATACGAGTTACGGTCGTTTCATACTAGCGCCGTTGCGTACTCAACCCGTTCGTACTCAACGTCGGTTGGTTCGTACTCCCCAAATAGACCGGCCTGCTCATACTCGATCGTATTCACCAATTAGCTGATTACGAACTGGTTGCTTACGAAACGGCGCAAGTATGAAACGATCGGATACCACACATGTACATGCCGAAAGCTGGAAAATGATTACTACAGAACCATGTGGTCAAGAGTTCGAAGTGTGAGGTTACATCACGTCAAGTTAAGCCAAGCAGCCATGCAGTAAAATAACTGTCTTTGAAATACCATTTTAGTTACAGTCAAAAGGATCTGCAGCCCCGATTCAGGTGCAGGTAACAATGTTTTCACAGAAAATCCTGAAAATTCCTTAATTACTGCAGGGTGATTAATTTGGCGCAAAAGCATTGTTTTGTTGAATTTTGAGAATCGCTGAACATTTCCATGACAAAGTGCAAAGCAAATTCTTTTGTAGCATCAAATAGTCTTGGGAGAAAATCTAAAAAAAAAAACGCGAAAATTCAACCAGTGAAGATATTGTTTCCTCTGAGTCTGTATTTATACTGCACACAAGTTACCAAAAAGTTCCAACACAGAATCCAAGTAAATTAAATTCTCTTTCGAATTTTCGACATCGTTAAGGCACGTTATCACGTGATGAAGAATTTAGTTGTTGACCTACGAAGTATCCAGTTGTCACGTGACCTACGATAACCAACGTCACGCAACAAAATAAGGGTACATATGAATGTTGTGCCGCGTAGCACTAGGAACACAAATAGTGGAATAGAGAATTAACTCTAAAGTGTAAATTAAAGTGCTACTAAAACCCATGAATAGCCCACTGGGCGTTAGCCCTAGTAAAGGGAAACAGGGAACCACACGAGGCAAAGAAAAAATCTTTTGACCTCGGTGGGAATCGAACCCACGACCTCCGGATTAGATCTACCGTTACTCTGCCGACTGAGCTACAAGGTCGCACAGAGAAAGTCGGGGACGATTTTAGATGGTGAATCGCGGCAAAGAGAAAGTAAGGGTACATATGAATGTTGTGCCGCGTAGCACTAGGAACACAAATAGTGGAATAGAGAATTAACTCTAAAGTGTAAATTAAAGTGCTACTAAAAAGTGCACTTTAATTTACACTTTAGAGTTAATTCTCTATTCCACTAGTCACGCAACAAAATAGCCTGGGGCGGAGCTGGAAGGTGAAGGTCACAAAAGTGTTTGCTCAAATTAATGATGGTTTTGATCGTTATCACTCAAACTTTCTGACTTGAGGTATCTTCTTATTCAGGAGTGGGGTATAATTTTGGCGGCGAAACAGGATTTCTTCAAGGCGATAGCTCAGTATCACATGGCAAGGGTGGCAAAGGACAAGGGTGCTTATGGTGAAGGCGTGGCCAGGTTTCAGGTGAGAATATTATCGACTTGATAAAGGGAAAGACTGTTTTGCTACACAAATCGAGTTTGTTAAATGAAGGTGACACTTGACAGTCCCTACGACTGACAAATCTGTGGCCCTCGAATTCCTGATGGAGTAGGAATTTGCTAATGTTGGTTTTTGAGGAGAGGGGAAAAATAGAGTACCCGGAGAAAAACCTTTGGGAACAAGGACGAGAACCCACTCAATCCACATATAACACTGAGTCCAGCGTGTGCTCTCACCCAGAGATGATTGTTTCCTCAGTTTGGATGCTTCTTTAGCAGCCCTATGAAAGAAGCCATTACGTAAAGAGAACGTCGAGTACTAGAATCACAAATCCAATGCTCATTGAGTGGGCAGGATATTCCAAACCTCTATCCCTTTTTTGTTAAAGCTCGACGGGTAGGGAAGAATCAGAATGACTTCTCAATGTACGTCTTTTCGTTAATGTACTTGGCTGACTTCAAAGTAGAGTTACGTTGCTGTCGCCAAGGATTTGTCTGGATAACATAAGGTGCAGAGGAGCTTATGCAGTTTAATAAAACGAACGCTTAACCCCTTGGAACGTGGTTTATCTCGCTTCGTTTTTCAAAACATCACGTAAAGTTCACGATAACGTACAGGAAGAGATCGAGACGTATGGACGAAAGATGCCTTTAAAATTGGATTGAAAAAGTCATTCGACTAGGCTAATATGTATTGTGCAAAGAGGTCAGGTTACATATTTCGTCAGGTAACACGCATTATTCGGAATAGACTTGGGCGAGCGCTGTGGTGATGAAGCTCGTCTTTTTGTTGACATTTGATTTCAGCTTGCTGAACAGCACATGTCCAGTGTGGCAAAAAACAGCATGGGATTTGTTGACTTCAAGGTAAATATAAATGTAGTTCTCTTACTTGAAGAAATTCATCTCACCTAATAACAAAGATTTCAAATCTTTTGTTTGGGAAAACGTTTCCTGGTTGTTAGAGGCAATGTTCTTTAAAAAAAATCTGTACAAAGGAATTGATTTCTTTGGCTTCGTCACTGGCTTGATTGCCGGAGATTTTTCTTAGTGGTCAGAGAAAATTAAAAAAAAACCTTACGAAAGCAACTATCTTAACGATTCAAAATTAAAAAAAATAATAAATTGAGAAAAAGTGTCAAAGTGACATCTTGTGAAAAAACACACCCGTTTCGGGCATAGCCCTTCTTCAGTGTGAAAACCGTTAAATGTTTGCGCGACTGTAAAATTGAAAGAAACGTTACTAAGAGCTAAGCGCGCGGAAAATAGGACGCGCGCGCGCCATTTATAAGAAATGAAGAACATTATTTAGGCCCTCTGGTTGCATAGTGCCGAGCCTTAACGATTACCGGCTGTTGTTGTGGGACATAATGAAGCTACTTCGCGCTTACTAATTGTTTCATTACCTGTTTAGACTTGGCAGAACAGGATCAACAGAGAAGCAGCAGAGCTTAAGAAAGACAATGAATTTATTTATCACGAAAGAATACCTGCCGCGGATAGTCTGGAGGCCATTGCGCGCGCAGCTCTGGCCAAGTCTCTGCCCTTCTCCAAACCCGCTTCATCCAAATTTGTCGACCTTTTCTCCAAGCTAGTACCCATGGCGGTCCACAATGCCCTGCAAGCGTACGAGTCCCGCAAACGAGAGATAATCAACTTTGAAGTTGGCCGTCTTCGTGAGGGAACACAATTAATGAACAGGTCAGTTGGTCAAGCAGCCCTCGAGCAAACTGTCTTACTGGGGTCTCGCACGCAATTTATTTGCCTCGAAACAATTTTCTGGCAACACCCCAATGAGAGAGCTCGCTCTCAAGTCATAGGTGGAGGCATGACTCTTACTCTCAGAACATTTTCCTCACGACTATGCATCTATACGTAAATCAATTTTAAGAGTGCAAAATCAATGAAGAATACCCTGCCAGCAGTTGGTTTCTCTCTCTTTCCCTCTCGTTCGGCGTGGAGAGAAACCATTTGCTCAAGAGTAAATTACTTCTTTCTTAATTTGACCCATGCTTGACCTGGTTGCGGGCAGTGTCCATCACATAACTATAAGCAAAGTCTGGAGCTTGTTAACCTGAAAACGCTGTTTAAAATTGTTGATAACGCAAAGGCAAAGGTTAGGGAACGGCACCTTGACATCCTGGCATTTTTCCAGTGGCAGCCAGGGAGCAAAACCTTTGTCTACCACTCGTTTCAATCCGAGTTACACCAGACAATTCGATAAAATATTAAACATGCAAACCAGCCAGAAGAAAACGTAATTAAAGTACGCTTTTAGCTGTGCCGTGGATAAACCTCGCAGCTTCATATACAGTGAACAAGCGTTGGTTTCATAAAGTCGTGTCTTGTTTGATTCTATTCGCGAATGAATATTTTCATTATGTTGCTTGTTTTTAACTGCTCCCCGAGCAGTCAGTTGTTTAAATCTATCCAAGGTAGTTCAGTTATTACAAATATCGGATTCCAGCGACTTGTAGCTTCTTGAATGGAATCAGCTTCGTACGGAGAGGACCAAGGAACCTTTACGCATGTTCACTGTCTGTCAGTAAACTACCTGAAGGTAAAAGGCATAAGTCTGGTAAAAACACGTAAAGAAACCTGGAAAATGTTGGCGCTACAAATGATCTGTGTATCTCAGTGTATTGCAACTGATCTGTTTCTTTGTATGGACTTGGCGTTTGTTTTATCATGAACAACAGTGTTCTTGCGTCGCTGAACTTGCCTGCCGCCATTGAAGACCTGTCAGGGCAGACTATTCCCAAGTCCGTGGTTGACAAATCGGCAGCGGTAAAGGAGAAAGGAGGCTTGAAGACCATCGATACATACATGCAGGACCTGCCAGAGCTGCTGCAGCGGAATAGGGAAATTCTAGATGAGGTTAGAAAATCTAGTGCAATGGAACCCCTCCCCAAATGAACCCTCTGCAAATAGCAGAGCGAAGTAAGATCCGTAAAGCACAGAGAAATGTTAATTCTCGTTATTTTTCTCATGTTCTCATCTAGTGGTACTTTCTTAGAGCTACTTTGCGACTAATATCTCGTCTTTTCTAATGAACGCCTTACCGGAAACGAACCCTACGATGTTGCGAGTTTCGAAGACACGAGGTCTAACGTTTGTCCTCCAGATTAAAACTCGTGAGAAATCTGACTGATACGTTACTGCCACGCCCTTCGATCGCATGCTCACTAGTTCGATCCGAGATCGGCCTGGCTCTTCCATATGGCTCAAGTTGTTTGCTGGGTGGAAAGCTTTATTTACTGGATAATTCACAATCCAGCGGAGAAGATGTACTGCAGGAGTACACTGTATCCTCACCATAGCGACCTACCAGTTGGATAAAGTTATCCTCTCCTTACGCAATCGGGGCAAATGTGTGCAACTATTTTCCTAAAATGGTGAGGATAGCCCTCACTGCACCTCGGTGCACTGGACCGTGGATATTTTAATACGCGGCAGACACCAAAGACACAAGCCGTCCATCCCATTCATTCCTATTGCGGCAACCAGTTTGAAGAATTTAACTAATTTAAGTTTTGAATTTTGTCGTTTACAGGCATTACGTATGATGGACGACGAAGAGCGCGATGACACACAGATGAGAGATCGCTTCAAAGCCAAGTGGACTCCAAAGCCATCACGTGAACTCACGGTTCAGCTGAGGCAAGAGTCTGACAAGTACAGAGGAATCATGGACAATGCTGTGAGAGCTGACGCAGTGGTACGAGAGAAGTACAACAAACATCGCCGCCACATGGATCTCCTCAGTAAAGGCGAGGTAAATGAATAAATCACGCAGTGATTGGTTAAAGTAACGCCATGTGATTGGTTAAAGTAACGCTTTGTTGCAAGAAACATTTGCTAGAAGTAAGTTACACTTAGGCAATGTTTCTTGCAACATTGAGTTTCTCGGAAACGTTTCTTTATAAAGGGTCTGTGTTAGGATGAGTATTTTTATTTCTTCCGGTCAAATTTCCGGCTAAATCAAAACTAAGATGAAAGGAGAATAAAGCATAATCAATGTATATTTGTTCTCAGTAGACACTAAAGCTGAAAATTGAAAAACAGTGGCCCAACTGTTTTTAAGTTGCAATCCGTTTCCATCCTGACAGCCTGTGACCAAGAGCACTCATTTGTGGTTTCACTGCACAAGAGAGTAGTATTCAACCAAATTGCTATTCCATTATTTTGGGCATCCGTCAACACACACATTGGGTGGGTTGTTAAAGTAACGCTAAACATTGGTGGCATAGTCCCTTTGATAACACCCTTAAGCAATGCTTGAATAATATTCGTCTCAGCGTGTAGCGTATGAAAGAAATGTGTAGCATATGGAAGAACTGTGAAATTTCTCTGTTAACCTAGGAGCATTACAGCAGATAGCCAGTTATGACCAGCTGGGTTAACATAAGATCTCATTGGTCACAGCCCCTCAGATGACTTTCTGGCGTTCACAGGACTGATGTAATATTGCCCATCTTTACGTACACGTAATGAGAATCCTAGGTATCGGATACAGAACTGAGAGGATATTCCTTTAGTTTAGTGACGAAGAGTGTCTCGGTTTCGGGGTTTAGCTCTGATCAGTAGTATTCAGGGTTAAGCGCTGACGTGAAAACAGTTAGCTTTCAGTTATTGTGACTGTAACTCTGTGTAAAATATGTTGAAATTGGTAAATTTGAACAGCCTGTCCCGGCTGGTCTTTTGGATCTGGGTCCGTTTAAGAAGCGAACGGTTCGGATTCGAGCCGCCGATTCTCCTGCATTTTTAATCCGTTTTTCAAGCTGAGTTTGAAATAAGTTTAACTCCATGTAATTTCAGGTCAAAGGGAAAAGGGGTTGAGGCCGATCGAATCTAATGCTGACCGTTATACACCAAAAATGCCCTTCGTCATAAAGAAGAGATGCCGCCATTTCTGTGTAATGCGCGCCCTGATTTACGGTAAAAAATTTCTTCTGCTGATTTCTCCTGGGTATGGCTGCAGGCCGATTTTGCAAGTCTTCGCGCGTAGTTCTCTAAATACTTCGTGTGCTGTCAACTCATTTGCCACGTCTCGGCGTGTCATGTTGATTTCACGAACTACTTTCACTGGCAACTGTTTTCTAAAGAAATTTATGTAATTCCTTTGGTGCACAGGCGGAGTTGACAGCAGCTATACCTAAAGTAGGAGCGGCATCCTCTTCATCGGCCTCAAGCCCTGCTGTGCAGGAATTAAGAAAACTGATGGAACAAGTGGACACCATTAAAGCTGAGAGAGACGCTTTGGAGCAGGACTTGAAAGTACAACAAGACGATATGGGTGAGCATTACATGATGCTAAGTGAAATTTGACAGGCTTAACAACCAGGAGCATATGTATGCCTTGGTTGTCCTGTGGGGTTAGTCTGCCAGGCGTGTGTGGTACTTGGTTTGTCCTTAGCGTCTTGGCCTTTTAGTGTTACATTTTAATTAACCATGCTAGCCTGTGCCATAGCGTCCCTACGAGGACCTTCCTTATTCCTTGGTTCTTAAATTCCATACTCTGAATCTCCAACGTTACCGACCAAGAGTGTGACGTGGGCTTATGAGGTTCAGCGGTTGTTCATGTGAGTTCAGGAACACTTGCATTCATTGTCCTCCTTTTGCGCAGTTTCACGGGGTAAAGTCAAACGGTACAATTTTTCCTTCTTCTGACAAAGTCAGTTTATGCATGACGTAGGTCTAATCGTATTTTAAACGAAGGAGGGGCCTGAAGACTAAAGGATGGAAAGTTACGGCCCGGTTGAACGCAGCAACTAGAAGTCCCACTACTTGTGTACTATATTATAGCTTGCTTCAGGAGTTATTCGCATTCTCCTTTGTTACGCTTTCCAGTATAATAAACAGTGCTACACAGTACAGGAAGGCATTTCTCAGTAGCTTTCATTTGAATGATCATATTTAGATTTCTCAGACAGACACACTGCTTTTAGATGTAACATTTAAACGTTTCCTTACACTTGACTGAAGTAAGGTTTTTCCCGGAAAAGAAACTGCTTTAGATGGCCGACACCATACAACAAGCAGAGGCTATAAGAACACAACGTAATCCAACCTCGCGCTCTTGAATTTTTAGCTACGAAGTTTCTCAGTGCGCTTGCTGCAGATGGCACCATCCCAGATGTGGAGGGAATTATCAGTTCTAATTTGAGTGAGGGCTTTGATTCGCTGAAGCAGAACGTGACTGATAGCATGGCAAGACAGGAACAGGTTTTGGCTGCCGTTCAGGTTTGTGCGATTGAATTATAGAAACCATTCCGATATCATTCGACGGGCGTTCAACGATTTTAACGTTTTTCTGCCGAATTTAGCTTTTTTCACAGCTGTTTCGCCTTGAAGTCTGTGCGTTTTTTGTATCCTAATGACAGGAAGCAATTGAGGAAATTAGAAAGAAAAGTACAATTCTGTTGTATGTTATTTGGCAAAGCATGTCTTCCAAATAAGGTAATGGCTGTATGGTGGCTCACACATCTTCAGAGGAGAACCAATCAGATTGCTTGATACTACCATGTCCGGTGGTAAGGATGGTATAAAATGGATGAACTCCGAATGTAAGCTTCAATCAAACAGTAACAATTTTCCTAATTTAAGCCGTAAAAGTTTTAAGTTGTAGAGTCCTGGTGTTTATTTGAACCTGCCATATGTTGCTTGTCTGCCTCTTTTTTCTCTCGTTCGAAACGTCTCAACGTCCCCGCGGTTGGTGTCATTCCAATACACTTCAAACGTTTTTTGTGCATTTTCAAATTAATGAACGATTCAAGATTAGTTTGCTGCTGGTTTCTACATTCAGTCCTAGTAGTTCCAAGAGAACCTTCTGATTTTCTTTTATTTGATTGATTGATTGTTTGATTGATGGGTGGGTGGGTGGGTTGATTGATTGATTGATTGATATTGATTGGTGGGTGGGTGGGTGGGTGGTTGGGTTGATTGATTTATTGATTAGTGGGTGGTTGGGTGGGCAGGTGGTTGGGTTGATTGATTGATTGGTGGGTGAGTGGGTTGGTTTGTTGATTGATTGTTTGATCGATGGGTGGGTCGGTGGGTGGGTGGGTTGATTTATTGATTGATTGGTGGGTGGGTGGGTTGGTTGATTGATTGACTGATTGATTGATTGGTGGGTGATTTGATTGATTTATTGAGCGGGTGGGGTTGATTGATTGATTGATGGTGGATGGGTAGGTTGGTGAGTTGATTGATTGACTGATTGACTGTTTGAATGATGGGTGGGTGGGCGGTTTGACTGATTGATTGATTGGTTGGTGGGTGGGTTGATTGATTGACTGATTGATTGATTTGTGGGAGGGTGGGTGGGTGAGTTGGTTGATTGATTGAGCGGGTGGAGTTGATTGATTGATGGTGGATGGGTGGGTTGGTGGGTTAATTGATTGACTGATTGATTTATGGATGGATTGATGGATTGATTGATTGATTTTTTCAGGCTGCTAACGATAAATTTGTGAAAGAAAAGCAATCCGGTCAAGCAGCAACAGAACGTGAAACCATGCTCAAGAACCTAGCGACAGGTTATGATATTTATATGGAGCTGCTAGGCAATCTACAGGAAGGAACCAAGGTACTGTGATGGGTGCGACTGAAACTCGTTGAACGGAGCGAGCTACAGTCACGGACAGGGCTGGGAGCTTCTTCCCCAGTCGTGTGATAGTAGGGGGCAAGGACCTTCGCTTCAAACTTAAAAATTGGCTGAGCCAATATTCTAAGCCTGATATAAGTTATGTTACCTCGTACGAAAAAGTTGCGAATGTTATGTAGTTTGCCTATGACGACGCTTAAACGTGAACAGGTAAATTAGTACATGAAATGATATTTGTTGAAGTTTCGCCTTTAAGAAACTGACGTTTTAAAAGTCAATCTCAGAGCGTAGTAGAGGAAAGTTAAATGTGAATTTCTTTCGACACTCAAAACCGCCCCGTGTACAACAGAAACAGTGTCATAAGGTTCCGTATCGTGTTGATCTCACAGTAGTGGAATCTCACAGTGAAGGTCCCTTTTTCTCTTGTTATTTCAGTTCTACAATGATTTCACCCCCATACTTGTACGCTACCAACAGAAGGTCAGCGATCTTGTTTTCGCTCGTAAAACAGAGAGAGAGGAGCTTTCAAGGTAAAGAAGTGTGTGTTGAAATGGGATACGTGAAATTTACAACTTAACGGCCGTAGGCCTTGCGGCGAGAGCGTAACCTCCCTCTATATTTGCGAAAAACTTAACAACCTTTCGACCCTCCTCGGAAATTAAAAATTGCGTTCATTTATTTATGCATTCACGGAGCGGAGCATTTGAGAACAAAACAGGGTTTCAAATGACACATTTTAGGAGGATTTTTAAACCCCTACAAAATGGCACGCACTCGTCGTCATCCCAAATACTATCACAGAAGGGAGAAGTCCAAAAACCAAAGCAATTGTTGGCTATTAGCAGCCGTTGTTTCCACTCTTTTGTCCTGGCGTTTTGACGTCTCGTTCGCCCATACCTAGTAGAGAGAAACGATATATTGGTGCAAATATCGCTCGTTCTTTGGTGCAAATATCGCTCTGACACTCAGGCAAGCTTACTGATTAGTCTTTCACCCATATCGCACCCATGTAATCAAATTCTTAAGCGACTCTTTTGTTTCAGCTGCTTTGGATACACTTTTGCGGTTGCGAATTTTAGTCAGGTGGCATTTGGCACACAGTTCATACTTGATTGGAAATAGAAACATGTATCCGTCTTTTTGTATTATTACTTCATCAAACTGTTGTTGTTTCCTTTTTTGTAGAGATCTTCAAAAGTCGATAGCAAACCAGCCGCCTGAACCAACTCCTCAAGCCCCGCCACACCATCAGCCCTCAGGTGAATGTCCCTTGACTCTTCATCTCCTAAGGTGTACATGCGGCACCTTTAACGTTTTATTTTTAGATTTCCACTGGCTAGTGCTACTCGATAGCTTCTCTAGTTGACACACTTGCAGGATTTTATCTTTGGACTCACAGATTTATCGTGTTCATCAAATGACTTATGTCTAGTGGCACTTACTACTATTTAGGGGTGGAAAACGTAAGAGCGCTATCCGTAAGGTCTCTTACGATAAACCGGACCAGCAAAAGTCCGACTCATTTGACGAGTGTAGTTAGTAACCAGTGAAGATGCCTTCTGCTCAAGGGGCCGAGACAGTGGTTGACTCTCACGACTTTCAGAGTTTGACGTAGATGGGAGTACAAAAAAATCGTTCAACGCCAGAACTTTCCCAAATTCTGATCTGGACACGGAGCCTGTCTGGATCCTCCTCCATAGTGCTTTGTCATTTCTTATGACTTTCTGTTTAATTTCAGGTGGACGAGCCCCTCCTCCCCGCCCTCCACCTCCATCAGCCCAACAGCCACAACAACAAGCGCCTCCTGCAGCCAGCTCTGGCCCAACACCCGGAATCCCAACAGCACCTCCTCCTGGAGCCCCCCCTCAGTACCCTCCTCAACCCTACCAACCTATGCCGCAGCCTGGATATATGCCTTATCAGTACGGAGGGCACGCGGTATATGCTCCTCCTTTACCCCCGGGCTATTACTACGGTGCATACGGCATGCCACCGCCCCAGGGATACCCCCCACAAGGCCAACAGCCCCCTCCTCCAGGACAGTATCCCGGGCGTTAACGTTGGAATAAATAATTTAGTGATGTGTTTTGTTTCTATGCTAAGATAAAACTTTGGATTCGGTTATTATATCAATACTTGTGAGCAATCGATGCCCCACCCCCTCCCCCCCCCCCCCCCCCCCCCGGTTCTATCATATTTTGCATCTTGGACGTGGAAATGGGATAGGTCTGCTTCAGAGAAAAGCATAAAGTAATCGATTTAAACAGTTAATTTTGGAAGATAAGGATTGGATTTAATAAGCATAGGGCGGTCTTTGCTTACACTGGTTTTCTTTGAGAGCGTAAACCGTTGTCAACAGAGAATTGATTTTTTCAGAAGTGTATCGAGATAAAAAAAAAGTCCGTAAATGATGCTACGTGCTTTCTATTGTGCATTGACCAATGGAAACACCGCCACTGTGTTCCGCCACGTGCTTTCTATTGTGCATTTTGCTGCACAGAAAAAAAAAAACACTGAAACCGAACATGATTACTACAGGCGCTTCTGGGTAGAGTACTGGATGATAGATCAGTGATATGAATGAGTAATATGCTAATAAGTCATTAATCGTCGCTGATAATCGTTTGTAATGATTACTCGAGATGAAGTTCAGTACTGATTTCATTGTCGACTCATCGGCTTGGGCAGAGTCGCATTACCGACCATTAAGAACAATATATGAAACTATTGTCGAGAATAATTAATTAAACATTTTAACAGCTTCTTTTCATACTCGTGGTGATAGTCGTAGACCATATGTACTTGGTGAATCACGGTTGTATAATATCGATTATTTTTGTTTTTTAAACCAAGATTCTTCGGCAAACTTGAACCACAGCGCCCGGTTGCAATATAGCTGTGTTCTAGTAGTACCCACTTGTGCATTTGGTAAGCTTCAAAGTTTGAAAACTAGCAAGTGTTAGCAGAGGCCGCTCTATGATAGACTTACCCTTGCGGATGCAAACGGAGAAACAGTTTGAAGCCTGAACTCCACCGTGCTTGCATGAGAGAACCGTAGCTTTTTATATGCTTCAGTAGACAGGCGTTTATATATTTGCTACAATTACCTGCTTTCTCTGTTTTAGCCTTAAACCTTGAAACAATGACACCATTCCATTTTGATCTTGACCAATGTAAGAGTTCTGATATGAAATCTTTTTACGTTCAAGGACTAAACGAAATGACTAACAGCACTAGGGGAATATCCTAGAAAGTTTATATCGTAGAAGCCAAACTGAGAGATTGCATCTTAGTTCTTATAATAATATTTAGATCACAATAAGAGTAGTAGATAACTAATAATAAAATATTTCGAAGGCCTTGTGCAACATTTTGAAGCCAAATGGAAGATGAAAACAGTGTGCAGTCATGAGTGTAGAGCAGTTTTGAATAGCAGTCAGCATTCTTGAATACAGTTTACACGTTTGTTACACGTGGCTTAATGCTGAGGTTATTCCGATAATCTTCGAAAGCCCCTGATCAGCCTTGGGCCAGCCGTTGCAATGCTGACCCCATATTATTCAGGCAAATAGCAGACGTACTAGTAACAGAATTTCGCACCATTTCACCGCTTTGGACCAATTCCCTGCACAGTTTTTGTAAGTCGCCAGCAATCTGTTTGTTACTGAAGCTTGTAGTTGTATGCATACTACTGCAACTAAAACAGCTTTAGCTGAGTTCCAGATTGAAATAAGGTCTCCAATTTTCAGCATGCACTTCTTACGTTTGTATTTCAGGACGTTTTAAAGCGTGAACCTGCTGATCAGCTGCTTTTTCACATCAGGGCATCGACTCAAATCGATCTACAATTAGTTATACCGGAGGAATCCTGCTCGTCTTTGGGCGCTTTCCATTTGTTACAACTGGCTCAGTGGCCTATTTTGAAGGGCTAGCTCTGCTAATTCTTCTTGAGAGCTCATTCGGTAGTGGGATGCACCATTTTGAAAGAAATTCAAAGAACTGACCAATATCCAACACTCCAAACTGGTTCACAGACATTCAAAAAATGACTAAGCTGGCCAGCCAATTCTGACAAAAAAAAACGCCTTTTGATTCCTATCGACTCTTATTTCCCGTGATCGTTAAGCATGCTAAGTTAGTATCGTGATCAGTGAAGAATTTCAGTAGTTTAATGCTGCTGCGGTGTGTTGTTTGTTGAAGCACATTCTGATCGCGATGTACGTTGATAGCATTGTCATCTAGAATGGGACATCTGTTAACTACAATCTTCGCTATAATTAGTTGAAACAAGCGACTAAAGTTGGAAACACAGCTATCCATGTAAATGCCGCTCTCCCCTCCCTCAATGTTGAGCCAAACCGTTTTTGGTGTAGCAAGTGATTACCATCATCATTGGGGGCACGCGCAGAGAAGTGTCTCGTATTGTACGCTGTTTATTTCCGTAAAATTCTGTATTTAAGACCCTCGGATAAAATCTTTCCCAGAGCTATGATTTACACGTCCTTTTTCAGTTCCCATTCACTCGTATTATCCCTTCCGAACTCTAGCGTTTAGGTTATGAACTTCCAACTGCAGTGCGTTGGTTTTTGTTTCAGTAATTCGACTGATTTGCTATTATATATTATTATTATTATTATTATTATTATTATTATTATTATTTATTATTATTATTGTTTTTCACTTTTTTTATGCTGGTTTTCACTAGCCACGGAGTCCGAGTCGTAAGAGCGCTTATGACCCAGAGAAAATAAAAAATCGGAGTCCTAAGCAAGGCCAAGCTCGACGGAATCGTAGTCGGAAGAATCAGAACGTTCCATTTTCTTCCGATTCCGCTTATGACTCAGTCGCTTACGACCCAGTGAAAACTAGATTGTCGGAGTTGGAAGCAGAAGCGGAAGAACCAACCAATCACAATGCTTGTTCTCACTCTCTCGGATTACAGTTTGATATTAAAAATGTGCTTGCGACTCCGACAATTTAGTTTGACTAGATCATAAGCGACAGAGTCATAACGGAATCAGTATTTTGCTTCCAACTCTGTCACTTTGATTTGCACTAGATCATAACTTCTAGTCTGTTGCTGGCTTTCAGATAATGGAGGCGAGGAAACGAGAACGAGCGAAGAAAACCGAGCGGGGGCTGGGGGAGCGCTCGATTCGCTCGCCGCTCGTTCGCTCTTCGCTCGAATCGCTCGCCCCCACTGTCTGAGAACCTGGAACAGGTTACATAATTAGTTCTTATTGTGACTCCGACTCTGACGCCGTCGCTAGTGGAAACCAGCCTTAAAGGCTTGTGAATTATGACAATAAAAGTCGAACTGAAGGAAGTACGATACATAAAAATGGGAAGCTCTTTCCCATAACAAGCGCTTCCCATGATGGACCCATCGACTAACTGTTAGGTTCAGCTGGTGTTAGTGCCAACTGTTTCTGTCAAATGCAACATACAAATATTGCCTCCAGGCAATTAGTCCCTTCGAAAGCAAGCAGACCTCTCCGAAAATAACAACTTAGTCTAAATAACAAAAAGTCCTTTGAAAGAATATAAGCCCTGGTTTGAATTCAGACTGTCAAGGTACTTCTTAGTAAAAGACAATAATCCTCCAGCTCTTGATCCAGGTAAGACTGTGCCGGCTTTAATCCTCTCAACAGAAAGACAATGTTAAGACTCTTGCTGACGCTGTTGAGACTGATAACATTTAGCTTCGTTTAAAACTTTTAATAGCTCTTGAGTATAGTACTGAATCATTTCTCCCCCAAGCCGACGTAACGAGAGAAAAAATGGAGTAGCGTGCTTACATGCATTTTCGCTCCTTATGTCGTCGTTCGCCTCCTGTAATCCCGAAAAGGCCGGAACAGAAAGAAAAGTTTCGATACGCGTATGCATTATATAGTGTTACTTGTATTCTGTCATAGCAAAGTCTGTCATGTCTTAAAAATGAAAGTGAAAGATAGCAGAAAGTCCTGAAGGTTCAGCCTCTTGGCTGGACACTAATTAATTGTTCTCCCTGGCAGCTGCTCAGCAACAGTCACAGTTTTCCACAGTCAACCTGTACTGAACGATCATAAACTCATAAATAATCAACTGAAGGCAAATTAATTGTAGGATAAATATTTCTTACATAACCAACAAAGACCTATTAAAATTTTTTCTGCGCGGGCTTTTCCAACGGTTTGTCAACGCTTGCTTGAAAGCGGAATTTGTGCAAGTACGGTGGTCTTCCTCGTATAAGATTGCTCGATAACGTTTTGTGGGTAAGTTATAATAGTCGTTTATGTGTCTACTGCCCTATGAGCGAGAATTGAATGAAGAAGGTCGGTCGTCTTGTAACTAACAATAGAACCTTCGGATGATAAACAAGGTTTTGGTGAGCGTGTCAACAAACGAACTTAGCAGACTTTGGCGACCAAAAGTGATGAACAGTGATTCATTTCGCCTTATTTTCGTTCCACCAAAACCAGTCCTCTCGTTCTTAACCGTCAAGAAATAAACTTATGTTGATACTTTTTATCCACACGAAATTTACTTGATCGCGATCCACCTCATTGAATTTTCGTCGAAGCGAATGAAACAACTTATATAACAGCTTTTTCCCAGAATAACTTCAGCTTTCCACGAAAAGGAATGAATACCTGAGGTCATACTATGGTCTTTGTTTATAACTTGCGCTTCGAATCGTTTACGCTTCCCTCGCCTGGCACTCAAATTGCATTTGAGATAGTCGACTCTAACCTTTAACAAGATTTTCAGAACGTTCCATTTTCTTCCGATTCCGCTTATGACTCAGTCGCTTACGACCCAGTGAAAACTAGATTGTCGGAGTTGGAAGCAGAAGCGGAAGAACCAACCAATCACAATGCTTGTTCTCACTCTCTCGGATTACAGTTTGATATTAAAATTGTGCTTGCGACTCCGACAATTTAGTTTGACTAGATCATAAGCGACAGAGTCATAACGGAATCAGCATTTTGCTTCCAACTCTGTCACTTTGATTTGCACTAGATCATAACTTCTAGTCTGTTGCTGGCTTTCAGATAATGGAGGCGAGGAAACGAGAACGAGCGAAGAAAATCGAGCGGGGGCTGGGGGGAGCGCTCGATTCGCTCGCTGCTCGTTCGCTCTTCGCTCGAATCGCTCGCCCCCACTGTCTGAGAACCTGGAACAGGTTACATAATTAGTTCTTATTGTGACTCCGACTCTGACGCCGTCGCTAGTGGAAACCAGCCTTAAAGGCTTGTGAATTATGACAATAAAAGTCGAACTGAAGGAAGTACGATACATAAAAATGGGAAGCTCTTTCCCATAACAAGCGCTTCCCATGATGGACCCATCGACTAACTGTTAGGTTCAGCTGGTGTTAGTGCCAACTGTTTCTGTCAAATGCAACATACAAATATTGCCTCCAGGCAATTAGTCCCTTCGAAAGCAAGCAGACCTCTCCGAAAATAACAACTTAGTCTAAATAACAAAAAGTCCTTTGAAAGAATATAAGCCCTGGTTTGAATTCAGACTGTCAAGGTACTTCTTAGTAAAAGACAATAATCCTCCAGCTCTTGATCCAGGTAAGACTGTGCCTTTAATCCTCTCAACAGAAAGACAATGTTAAGACTCTTGCTGACGCTGTTGAGACTGATAACATTTAGCTTCGTTTAAAACTTTTAATAGCTCTTGAGTATAGTACTGAATCATTTCTCCCCCAAGCCGACGTAACGAGAGAAAAAATGGAGTAGCGCGCTTACATGCATTTTCGCTCCTTATGCCGTCGTTCGCCTCCTGTAATCCCGAAAAGGCCGGAACAGAAAGAAAAGTTTCGATACGCGTATGCATTATATAGTGTTACTTGTATTCTGTCATAGCAAAGTCTGTCATGTCTTAAAAGTGAAAGTGAAAGATAGCAGAAAGTCCTGAAGGTTCAGCCTCTTGGCTGGACACTAATTAATTGTTCTCCCTGGCAGCTGCTCAGCAACAGTCACAGTTTTCCGCAGTCAACCTGTACTGAACGATCATAAGCTCATAAATAATCAACTGAAGGCAAATTAATTGTAGGATAGATATTTCTTACATAACCAACAAAGACCTATTAAAATTTTTTCTGCGCGGGCTTTTCCAACGGTTTGTCAACGCTTGCTTGAAAGCGGAATTTGTGCAAGTACGGTGGTCTTCCTCGTATAAGATTGCTCGATAACGTTTTGTGGGCAAGTTATAATAGTCGTTTATGTGTCTACTGCCCTATGAGCGAGAACTGAATGAAGAAGGTCGGTCGTCTTGTAACTAACAATAGAACCTTCGGATGATAAACAAGGTTTTGGTGAGCGTGTCAACAAACGAACTTAGCAGACTTTGGCGACCAAAAGTGATGAACAGTGATTCATTTCGCCTTATTTTCGTTCCACCAAAACCAGTCCTCTCGTTCTTAACCGTCAAGAAATAAACTTATGTTGATACTTTTTATCCACACGAAATTTACTTGATCGCGATCCACCTCATTGAATTTTCGTCGAAGCGAATGAAACAACTTATATAACAGCTTTTTCCCAGAATAACTTCAGCTTTCCACGAAAAGGAATGAATACCTGAGGTCATACTATGGTCTTTGTTTATAACTTGCGCTTCGAATCGTTTACGCTTCCCTCGCCTGGCACTCAAATTAGATTTGAGATAGTCGACTGAAACTTTTAACAAGATTTAGTTGTTTTTCTTAAAACAAGCTTAAATACCTCTTACTAACCGAGTTCGAGGTCCGTACTGTAAGGCCCGGTTCAGACGCTGTACTTTAGCCGAGCCAAATCGAATTCAACTTTCGGCCGACCTAAATTAATTAATCCTGGCTGAATTGATTTAGACGCCGGACTTTATTCGGCCGAAACACGAAGTACACGTCTCCTTCGTTGAGTTTGGCCCGCCAAGGCCATTTTTCTTCTGCAATACTCTTTTGCGCATGCCGTCACGTAAAAACAGCATGAAAAATACATTTAAATGATTTATGCATTCGATTCGGCTCATGTGAAGTACAACGTCTGAATCAAAGCCGTTCTACAGCCGTTCTTCGCGGCTGAGCCAGGCGGGATTAATTGCTCAGGCGATGTAAATTAAACAAGAAGCTACAATTAGCCTAAACTCGTGCCTGCAAAACTACATTGTATATCCCTAACTTGGCGGGAAACAGGAGAAAAAGAGAAGTCTGTACGTCTGTCTTCATTTACATCAGACGCATTGCGCTTATATTTTTATTAAAAACTGAACTACGGATATCAGATTTCCAGCATTTTGATTGGCTAACCGGACACAGGCTCTCAGCTCATATACCTGCACTACCTTATATGGTTAATGAACGCTTCAGCGGATCGACTCCATTCGGTCCAATCGAGTCGGGTCGTCGATCCGTCTCGATCCTGTGTTGTTATGGAGCCGACAGTGAGTAGACTAGAGAGGAATATATGTATAATGCTTTAATGGAGAAGTGGTTACAGGGAGCCGGCCAGTGTCTACTGAAATACTATATCTGAAAGCTAGTCTGATATAATGAAAGCTTGGTTACATAGTTCAAGTGGATTAAGGGCTAATCCCACAGATCCGACTTGTTTTGACTCGTGGGTTAAAGAACGAGACATATGCATCAGTAACGCGCGCTTGTTTCTGCTCGTGGCTTAAAGAACGAGGTATACACAGAGCATACACATGTGTAGCGCGCTTGTATATGTCGGTTGCGCCTTTCTGCTTGTGCTTTAAACAACGAGGTATACACGAGTAATGCGCCCTTGTTTGGACCATGGTTTAAAGAACGAGGCATATACACGAGTAACGCGCGCTTCTTTCTGCTCGTGGCTTAGAGAACGAGGCACACACATGTGTAGCTCGCTTGTTTCGATTTAGAACGAAGCATAAATCATTAACGCGCGCTTTTTTCGACCCGTGGCTTAATGAACGAGACATATACATAAGTAACGCGCGTTTGTTTGTACTCGTGGCTTAAAGAACGAGACGTACACATGTGTAGCGCCTTGTTTCTGTCGGTTGCGCCTTTCTGCTTGTGGTTTAAACAACGAGGTATACACGAGTAATGCGTGCTTGTTTGCACTCATGGATTAAAGAACGAGGCATATACACCAGCTTACATATGATTACTTTGTTTTTGAGCGGACTGACTTGTCGAGTCGACCCAACTCGACTGGTACAGAAACTGTCATGTTCGCGTGCCGGCTTTAAAAACGATCATCACTTTCTCTTTTGCGCGACCTGACTTGCCGAGGATCGACGTTATTACTTTCTCTTTTGCGCGACCTGACTTCCGGTGACGGGTCGAGTCGAATCGACTCGGATCGACGGGTCGACTCGAGTCGATCAGATGGAGTCGATTCGTCGAAATTTTCTGCCCTCCCTATGCGTGTGTTATCTATGTCACTTGCGAACTGACTTCCAGTGAGACGGATCGACGCTTGCAAAGACGGGTCGAGTCGACCCGACTCGGATATTACTTTGTAGGTCGCGCGTGTTTATTACTTTCTGGGTCGCGCGCGTAGGTCGCGTGTGCATTCTTGAAAAATGAGGAAGGTTGTCTTTGGTGCGATCTGACTTCCGGTGAGTCCGATCGGACACGATCCGACTCAGATTGGGTGTATTGGACATGCATGTTTTTGTTCAGGCATGTGATGGACAAATGTTACCTTTTTATGGTTTTCTCTTTCTCTGAGTTCCTTTCTTTCACATTTTTTTGCTACGCGCCTCGTTGGTTATTTATCACTTCATATCCAGGGCGCCTTCGTAGAATAATTGTTAATTATACCTTGCAACATATATCCCTTTAAAACTTTTCCGAATTGCTTTACAGGTCAACCATTGATAACAATAGTAATATTGTAACAAATAAAAAATAAAACAAAACAAACAGAAAAAATATCTGCATGTAATAACTGTTCATCAGTAGGTATCCGCTGACCAGTGTCACGTGACCATATCGCGGGGCTCAAGTTAAGATGTCATCGAGGTCAGCTGTTTGTTTGAAGTAGACCGCTGACGAGGTACTTGCCTTCGATTTGATCGCAGGCTCAAGCCAGGCGTGGGACACCCAAACCAAATCGAGGCTTAATTTTTCGCGCGCTTCCGGCGACTCGTAATTTCACTTTCAGTTGGTTTCTTCATTTTGAGCACACCAACTTCATCTTCTTCGATCAAAGTTTGTCTTTAAATTCGCGTAAAAAGCATAAAATTAAAATCAAGAACTTGTCAAAAGATACTCCGGAAGGTGAATTTTCAAGTGATGAAAGGAAGAGCGAAAGATTTTTCTCAGGAAAGCTTCAAACTTGGATCGATTGTGTGTTGAAAGTATCATTCAAGGCATGTAGTACTTCCAGGAAAACCGGAACACGGAACACCGGAAAACCGGAACATCCCGGAACATTCCGAAACACCTAAAAAACCCGGAACACCCCCTCCCCCCAAAAAAACCCGGAACACCACCTAAAACCCGTAACATCCCCCAGAAAACCCGGAACATCCCCCACAAAAACCCGGAACCCCTCAGTCCCAGAAAACCAGGAACACCTCCCAAAATACCAGAGGCCGGTTCCTGAAAGGTGTAATAACTCTATTCCAGGGATAAATCTACCTTATTCCAAAAGGTATTCCTGGAGTAAGGCAGATTTATCCCTGGAATAGAGCTATTACACCTTTCGGGAACCGGCCTCAGGAAAAGTGCAAAATCTAAAAATAAATAAATGACAAAGGACGCGAGGTAATATGAAAATAAGAATTATGAATAGGAACAATTTAAAAGACCCAAGACACGAGGTTTTCAATTACAATACAATTGCTCTACCTTTTGTTGATTTCTTTAATGAAACAACCCTTTCTTGGCAACTTAAACATCTTTAACTTAAAACGTCAAGCACTATCAAGCACACGTAGAAAGAGGAAACCACTTTAAAATCATGGGTTGATCTCAAGATGATACAAAAACGTTTCTAAACTTATTAGTGTTTAAATGGGAACGATGTCAAGCAAATTAATTACAGCGTACATGCGTTACACGAAAGATTTGTAAGTTATGTTAGGATTCATTTTCATCTTAAGTGAACTTTTACTTTTCATTTTTAACTTATTACCATGCAAAACATATCTAAAACAAAGAATAATAAAGTGGACACAGATATAGAATTGAACCTTAACAGCTATATAAACCGGTCAAACAAAGCACAGAAACATGAACAAAATCAATGACATGAATTAAATCTAACAGGCTCTCAGACCGAACTCTTTTGTAAATTAATTTTTGTGGCACTCTGTGAGAGGCAATCCGTTGGGGATGACCAGCAAGCACGGCACAAATGACGGCTCAGCTGCTTAAATGCACGCAACCCGAAGATGATAATGTGCATCCGATTCCCGAGCGGGCGTGCATAACTGTCCCACTGGCTCGGTGAGAAGAAGTGTAGAGATAGCAGACACAAACCTAAGTGAATTCTCGGTTTTATGAAGTTGTCAGATAGATAGATAGCTTTAATTCAAATCACATGGCAGTCCTCTAAGGCTGAATTGCATGAATTTACAAATACATTTGATACAAGATTTAAAATATGAAAAAGTACTGATTTTAGACAAAATTGTACTTTAGAAGTCTACTTTATAAAGTTATACTTAAAATAAGATTATACTTTACACAAAAACAAAAACTACTAATGCTTGCACATAGATGGCAGAAATGTGCCAGAAAAACGCTTGGTCGGCATGACTGGATTTGCAAAGTGGCGTTGTCTCCTGAGGTTATAATGACAATAGTTCTTGGGAGGGAGAAAACGATGCAACTTATGATCTGGATTAGTTACAATAGAATCAAACAATTTTTTACATTGATCTATGCGCCTGTCCTCTAAAGGTGCCATATTAAACATTGACATGCTGTCATTGTAGGAAAGGCCTGGCGAAATGATTGATAGTACACGTTTTTGAATGCGTTCAATATCTTTACTTACATAGTCAGGCAATGCGTGATGATACAGGGGGGCACAATATTCTAGGACAGGCCTTATACAAGTGAGATAGAAGCAAATAATATCGTGTGCTGGAACATTTGCACGCTTAAGTAATATAAGAAAGTAAATTCTCTTGTCGGCCTTTTGGATTATATCCAAGACGTGACAATTCCATTGGGTGTGTTGGTTATAATAACTCCTAGCAATTTAACACTATCTACGCGTTCGAGTTCTTGAGAGTTCACAGTAACTGCGTCAAAATGATGTTTAACCTTCTTAAAGTCAATAACGAGTTCCTTGCACTTATCCGCATTCAGCTGGAGCTTGTTGGTTGTAGACCACTGCTCAACAGCGTTAACAGCTACCTGCATCTCACTTTGACCTCCACTTGGAACCACCTCAGCGAGCGTAGTGTCATCCACGTATTTCCATACGTTATACCCAGAAGAGTGGAGATCGTTGATCACCAAAATGAAAAGCCAAGGGCCAAGTTTTGTGCCCTGGGGCACGCCTGATGGAACGGTGCCCCATTCAGAGAAGCAATCGCTAGTTAACTTCACTCGCTGGCGCCTATCCATGAGGAAGTCGCAAACCCAACGGGCAATTCCGCGAGGAATGCGCAAACCCAGCATTTTGACAGCTAAAATACCATGATCCACCAGGTCGAAAGCCTTTCTGTAATCCAAGCACACCACGCGCACCGCTGAGCTAGTACCATCCGTTGCTTGCGCCCACGTATGTATCATTGAAATGAGGGCATGTAGGGTTGAGGAATTTGGGGTAGCTCCAAATTGGTTAGGATCAATCGACTCCAAGACTGCAGGACCAATATATTTACTAACCACAAAGTCCTCTGCTAACTTGGACAGAGCCGGTGTTAGGGAGATAGGTCGAATATGCTTGGCGATGGTAGTCACTGGCTTAACTTTCATCAGAGGTGTGACATCGGCATCCTTCCAGGACCTTGGAAGTTCCTGCTCAGCGAATGATGCATTCAGAATGTCGCAGACTGGAGAAGTTAAGAAGTCAGCATAGTCTCGAAGAAGCCAGTTGTTAATACCATCTGGTCCCCCGGCCTTCCTCGGATTCAGCTCCAAAAGAGCATTACATACCTCCGAGGGGGTAACTATTAGGAGCTCAGAGTCAGAGTCAGAGTCAGATAATATGCCTGTTAATTAATCTAAATGTTTACTACTTTTTTTTTATTGTATATTTCACAATGTTAACGCGTTTTAAAGCAAAATGGGTTTTCCATTTTCGTAATCCTTTAAGAACAGCTGGAAGTGTCCCCGATTAGTAAGCCTATCATAGGCTAGCTAGAAGATTGACACTGAAATAAAGTTGTTATTATTATTATTATTATTATTATTAAGATGACTAAATTTCTGATATTAATGAGTATCTTGCATTTTTAACGCTTCAAAGCAAAAGGAAAATATATCTATATTCTGCTTCAAAAATAGCTATTTCGAGAATTATACTTGGTATGAGTTCCTGCAAGGGAGGATCATACATACATATACATAAACTTTATTTTCTCTCGAATTTCAGTGTAGCTTGCAAGAGCTAATATTTTTGAGAAAACATAAAAGGAAAGTATTATATATATCTATACAAAACAATTAAAATACACAGTATTTACAAATGTATATTACATATCATTAGAAATTTAAACAGCAAAAGTGAAAATAACCGAAAGCGATTACACAAAGATACGGCCCTGGATTTCCCTCTTAAAATCTGTAAATGCACTCATACGGATAGAGTTGGGCAGTGTATTCCATAGCTTAGGTGAGAAGAAAGAAAACGAATTAAGGCCATAACTAGTTGTTCTAGGTTTTCTAAGTGACAGTATGTTATCACCGCGAAGATTATAAGAAGAGGACCGAAGTGAAAACACATCGTTCATATAAGCCGGAAAATGAGTGAAAAACAGGCTCGTATATAATAATATAAGGAATTTCTGAACGCGCTTATTGCATAAGGAATTAGTGTTGACCCTAGTGAGAAGGCTATCATATGGAGACAAGTAATCCCCAAGTATAAGTCTAAGTATTCTCTTATTTAGCGCCTCTAGCTTATCCGTATTTCGCGTCTCAGACTGCGGGAAGCCGGTAAAAAATTTGTTGCTGTGTGACGCTTGTAAATGTTTTCGAGATTGTGAATGTGAAATCAAATTATTTTATGTGCAATCAGTGGATGTAGTTTAGAAAAGCTCATGCGCGCGTGGGGCGTGTTCCGGGTTTTAGGTGGTGTTCCGAGTTTTTTGGGGGGTGTTCCGGGTTCTTTAGGTGTTCCGGAATGTTCCGTGATGTTCCAGGATGTTCTGGTGTTCCGTGTTCCGGTGATCCACGGCATCTTGTATCTCACCAAGAAAGGTCACTTAACAGTTCACCGGTATTAATGAGAGGAACGATTAGCTCAAACTCTGTGGAAGAAGCTCTTTATTTGGACAAACCGTTTGCTATTTTTGCGGATGCTTGTTTTTACTTTACTGAAGCTTACGTATTTTCAAGTGGTAGAAACCTCTACATCACAGGACAGTGAGGAATGAAACTTGTATTTTTCTCTCGAATGGACTCAATCATCTGTACTCGTCTTGGACGCAAAGAAGTGGTTGTTACGTTGTTTTCTTTGTAAGCGAACGAGTGTTTTTACTCGGCTTGGCTGACTGTTTTTCGACCTCGGTGCCTCAACAGCGTTAAGAAACTTTCGCCCTTACCTTATTAACACGTAATCGCAATGAGTCCTCGTAATATTAAGGATTAAAGGCGGAAGCTGAAGCTCGAGTGAAAAAAAAGCCGATCAAAATGCATGTGCACATCTTAAAATCCGACATAAGGTTGTCAAAATACTGTCAAAAATGTGAAAAACCAGCGCGCTTCACTCGTCATTTGAAAAAAGTTTTAGAGATCTTTGTCAAAAGCGTCCTGTAAACAACAATTGAGTTTCGCCGTCTATAAACATGTCGTCTTAATTTCTTTGAACCGGTAAGAATCAGCGTTTGGGTGTTAAAAGCAGCGAAATGGGTTGACTGGCGGCTTTGATAAATTTTATAGTGGACGGGTCTGCGAGAGAAATGCTCGTGTGGTTTGGCAAGCGCTTTCTTCGTTAACTGGATGATGTTTTGCCACTGAGAATCATTAATTGAAGAAGGTTCTTCGGAAGACATGGGAAGTAACAGTAAAACCATCAAAGCACTTAAGTGTTTTGTGTAAGCCAAGGAAAGATTTTGTGGGAAATGGCTCTATTATTCAGCTCTGTCGCGTTCCGAATCCTGTTGACTGCTCTAAACGATCAGGTGTGGACGTCTTTTTTGCCTTTCAGTCTACGGACATTTATGTCAAAATTGCTAAACAATTTTTCTAGCTTAATACAAGATATTTTTGTTACTTGTCTAATTTCTCCACCTTCTCCAAGAATCTTCGAAGAAATATTATTCGTATTGTGCTTTGTTTTCTTGTAATATGTTTGCTGTTCTGTTGTTTCTGAACCGCGGCCAATTCCTGTTGACTGCTGTAAACGATCAGTTTGTACCCTTTGTTTTCTTTTCTAGGGGCATTTATGTCAAAATAAATATCGATTTTTCAAGCTTAATCAGTACAAGCTATTTTTATTACTAACTAGTCTTGTTTAATTTCTCCACCTTCTCTTTCTTGGAGCAAACACTCGCATCATACCTTGTTCGCTTGTAGTGTATTTTTTTTGATCCGCTTTGAATTCCGTTACGCTTTCATCTGAAAGTAGTTAGGACTCAAGAATGTCTGTCTTTTTTTTGCAAACGTTTGCTATCGAAAACTCTTCGTTTTCCCTGCTGCTGCTCAATTGTTTTGGACACAAATTAAACTGGCCCAAATAAAGCCATGCGAAGTTGCTCGGTGAGAGTGTGCAGCTCCAATTCTAGGCTTGGCCTGGCTAAATATATATATGGCCGTCAGCTTTTCTTTTGTTAATCGCTACATAACAGACTGGAATGGTATTCCATTGAACATCATGCATGCACTTTCTTTAAGCAGTTTTAAGTCCTATCTATTACATTATTTGTGTCAATTTTAAATCAGATATAACTTGTGAGTGACAAGTATGTAATTTAATTAGGTTAGCTTTGGATTGTATTTCAATTTTACTTCTTAATTTTTAGTGTCAATCTCAAATCAGGGGTGACTTGTAAGAGACAAGTATTCGATTTAATTTGAGTAGGTTTGCTTTGGGCCACGTTTAAATTTCACCTCTTAGTTTTTAGAATGTGTAATATTTATTAAAAACTGATCTACGGATATCAGATTTCCAGTATTTTGATTGGCTAGCCGGACAAGGCTCTCAGCTCATATACCTGCACTACCTTATATGGTCAATGAACGCTTCAGCAAACAGAGAAAGCTCAATAAAAATTTCCTTCGAAACTGCAGCCATTAAAACATTAGTCGTTTGCGCAGCGGAATTAACCAGTGGAAATTTCGAAACTGGAATCGAAATACAAATGGAATTCAACTTTTCATTGCTGAGTGTTTTAGAACAACAAGAAACAGTGCTGGGAACGTGCTAAAAAATTTGTTGCAACGCTACGGAAATTTTCCGGGCTGTTGATGTTTGGCTCAGTAATAGTAAAACGCACTTTTATTTACGGAAATACCGAAAGAATTTCTGAACTGAACTAGAAGAAATTGAAAAAATGTATTTAACGACGTCACCAATCTGTGACTATGCTCACGTGCCAGTCTAATCAAAACAAACTGAACATGAAAGAACTTCAGCTAAAATTTGCAGCAATAATCCACTATTGAAAGCATTTCCAGCGATCACACACTTTTTAAAAAATTAACACTTATTGAAAATGTTCAGACCTGCACTCGATGCAACGTATCAATCACCAGCTTCAAACTTTCCGGTCACAGATATGATGTTTTGGTAAAAATGAGAAGAATCGCCATTCTTATTGTTTTTGTTATTCTGTTCGGTCGAGGGGGTGTTATTAAAACGAGTAACAGAGTAACGAGTAACGAGTAACGAGAAAACGAGTAACGAGTAACGAGTAACGAGTAACGAGAAAACGAGTAACGAGTAACGAGTTACGAGGAAACGAGTAACGGGCAAAAATCTTGAAGGGTTGATTTTTTTGGATATCTCTAAAAACATACAGAAAACAAGCTTTTTTGGTGAGCTTTTCGTGTCGTTTTCACTCTTGCTTGCATTTTTGTTGTTTAAACATAGAATTTATTCCCTTATTGACATTTTTTCGTTGCAGAGTAAATGCAACTGAGAGGATCGTTATTGATCTCACAGAAAAAAGGTTTGTTGGATTGCTTCTCACCAACATCACACATTTTGCAATACTCTGCGACAGTAAAGGTCGGCACACACGAGGGGACTAGTCCCTGCGACTAGTCCCTGCAACTAGTCCCCTGAAGAGTTTACACAAAGGGACTGGTCGCAGGGACTAGTCCCACGAACAGTTCACACGCAGGGACCAGCATAATTTGAGGGGACAAGTCCCTGCGACTTGTCCCACGAATTCAAACATGGTTTGAATTCGTGGGACAAGTCGCAGGGACCAAATTTTGGTCCCTGCGACTAGATTTTGTAATTGAATGGGTAGTTCACACGAAGGGACTTGGTCCCCGGGACTAGTCGCGGGGACTAGTCGCAGGGACTAGTCCCTCCGTGTGTGCCGACCTTAAGGTTAATTTCTGTTCAGCTGATTGATGTGTCTAGATACCCGGCAGCCGGGAACTGATTAAAAAAAAAAACTAGATACCCGTCAGTCAGAAATTTTGACCAATTTTCTCGAAATAGCTCGTTTAATTCCCCTAAGAACATGAGATATTTGTTTAGAAATCTCAAGCGATTGCAAATATTGGGTTAAAGTAGAAGCGATTGTCGAGCCTGGCATAGAGTGAAGACACTTCAAAAATATTCAAGTTCTGACACGCCGAGCGTGACGTGAATGATCAGCTCTCGAAAATATCCACAAATGTATTGTCCAAATCTCCCAAGAGCATTTAATGTTCGTTGGCAAAACTCCCAAGCGATTCTTAAGGAAGGTTTTGGTATTTTAGTGCATGAATTTTTCGTGCTTTGCACAAAGTACATTTTGTATGTAAAATGAAACGAACCAGGGCCATAAAATAAGGTCTCTTGTCTTAAACAGGGTAGCGAAATGAACAATTTGTGTTTTAAGGCGCCGGCGGCACACTTCTCCCCAAACTTCCCTTGAGTACCCCTCCCCTCTCCTCCCCCACTGGAGGCTATCATCATCATTATCACCGTCACTTTTATTTATACACGTCGCCGGATCGTAAAGTCCCAAGCATTTGCGTCACGCAATTGTAGTGCTACACCGGAAGTTGAAGGGCACTCTTCCGCGGAGTCGACAAAGTTTTTACGTTGTTTGTAACTCAGAGGAATATTTCTAGGGGATATCTGGTAAGACTATAGACTCTATAATTTTACATAGAAATCGAGTAGTCTCAGCAGATGCCAAGGAAGGTTTTCGTGAAAGTACAGTGAGAATTTCCGACTGCCGGGCATCTAGTATTTGTGATTGAAGATTCCAAAGAATATGCTTTGTGCAAGCATGGATAATTTGTTCACAACATTACTAAACCTTTATTTAGAATCGCTTGGCATTTCTGAACAAACACTAAATACTCTGGTGAGGTTTGGTTGATAATTCCAGCAGATATTCATCGGGAGTTGACTCAGCGTGTCAGAACTTGAATATTATGTAAGTGCCTAAAACATTGAGTTTTCACTCTATTCCCAAGCTCAACAGTCGCTTCTACTTTTAACCCAAGGCAATATTTGCAATCGCTTTAGATTTCTAAACAAATATCTCATGTTCTTAGGGGAATTAAACGAGCTATTTCGAGAAAATTGGTCAAAATTTCTGACTGCCGGGTATCTAGTTTTTTAAAATCAGTTCCCGGCTGCCGGGTATCTAGACATCTCAATCAGCTGAACAGAAATTAACCTTACTGTCGCAGAGTATTCTGTGTGTGCGATTTTGGTGAGAAGCAATCCAACAAACCTTTTTCCTTTGAGATCAATAACGATCCTCTCAGTTGAATTTACTCTGCAACGAAAAAATGTCAATAACGGGATAGATTCTATGTTTAAACTACAAAAATACAAGCAAGAGTGAAAACGACACGAAAAGCTCTCACTCGTGGTTAATTCCGCCATTTTTCACGCAGTGCTTTGCGGAAAGATCACGTGAATAATAGAGAACCTCGGCTAAGTGATAAAAATGGCGCGAATGTAAGGAAGATCAAAAAAGGTATTAGTTTATACCACACAAGTGAATAGTGCTTTTTAGCAAGTACTATTCACCTCCGAGCAGCCGGCGCGAGAGATTTTACAATTTCCGACCGCTTGTCGGTATATTGTCACTCAGAGTAATGTTTTGGTCCGCTAATTCAGCTTGCGTGGTATATACTAAAACAATTATTCACCTCAGTGTCGGTGAAAGTGGTGGATATTTGCCTCCACTTCGGTGAATAATTGTTAAATATTCTTTGTATGAGAATTTAGTTTCTCCCAATTATTCTCCAGTCATGCACTTTTTTTTTGTTTTGTATCAACTTAGTTGTATTCGCATGACAAAGTATTATTAAACTTAAAACTTAAAATTAAACTTAAAGTAAGCTCTTTCTCATCAATGTACACATCCTTTGGACATCCTTTTCCTGCATACAGTCTTTCAATTAATTTTATTAGTAACTGGTTGCACCAATCTTGTGGGATGTTTGGATGACATTTGGCATTAATGTTTAATGGGATTTCTGATGTTTAATGAAGTATGTTGTGCAATTTCAAATGTACATGGAGAAATGTGAGCCCAGTCCTTACCTTCCATGCAAAAAAAAAAAGTCAAGTTAAGATGGCTAACACGGATTTCACGCACTTCTGCTTTGATGAAAATTACCTTGATAGTGGTATCAACCAAATGCGCAATATTTTATTATCAAGTTGCTTGGTCTTGCACTTTGATTTCTTTTTGAAAACACTGTAGGTCCATTGATTGATGAGCTTAATGTTAGCAAGCAGTTTTTTTGTGATAGTAAGGTCAAGAAGTAACTGATCAAAAGAAATATCTTCAGGTCTTAATTCATATCATCTAAATATTTTTATTGATTTCCATGTATCTTTCTTTCATAATTTTCTCATTTGAGGCATACATATATACAGAGGATACACAATTTCTGATTTCCGACTGTCTCATGGGAGGCTATGGATAATTGAAATTGCATTCATTATGAAGTGATGATCTGAATCACTATATATCTGATGTGATACTGATTCAAAGGAGCAATCGCCAGGCTTCTCCACCAATTTCTAGTGGCTCTAAACCATAACTAAGTAGCCTACAGTTGAATGGGGAACAGACCTGTCCTTAGGTATTGCTCTAAGTTGTTAAGAAATGTTTTGTTTGAAAAATTTATAGATGCAAACTAGCGTTGCACGTTCTTTTTTACACAAAGTATTAAAGATTATTTTAAAAATAACCTACCTAAATATTTTTATTTTGCTTTTTAAACATCTCCAAAGTCAATTTGCAAAGGAATTTTTCTTACTTTACTCAATAGAACGCTTGTTTTCAGGTAGGGGTGGGGGTCCAAATCCGTAAAAGGGGGTTCATATCTGCTAGCAGTTCTGGACTAGGATCTGATCAACAAGCAGATCTGGACTGGAGGGTGCAAATCCGCGGGGGACCAAATCCACTGTGCCACTGGCTCAGATCACCTTTCCATACTATTTTTTATGGGACTGGGTCTGTCGCTTGCGTGAGGTCAGATGGGTGATATGACAAACAGACTATATGTAAATGCCAGTAGAAAAAGAATGCTTTTGGAGCGCCGCTTTTAGGCTTGGCTAAATATATATATTTGTATTAATTGTATTAAATATATATATTTGTATTAATATTGTCTTTGAAAAGCCCCCTTGGGGAAAGTCAATAAGTATGTATGTATGTATGTATGTATGTATGTATGTATGTATGTATGTATGTATGTATGTATGTACGTATGTATGTATGTGTGTGTATGTATGTATGTATGTACATAGACGGATTTAATTTCTGCTGAGCGTTTGAGAAAGAAAACGCTTATGGAACGGTTTAGGATTCGCGATATGGACAGACAAACGGCCGAAATTACTCATCGAAGCATCTCTTGCAGAAATAAATGAAAAAGAATCGAAGGTTTGCTTTGAAAACATCTTTCGAGCTTTCATGCAATTTCTCACGGCCTGTCACTTTTTTTGCACGAAAGGTGACTCAAGTCACCTGCGCTGCACGTGAAGATGACCGAGCTTCTTCTTAAACCCTTCTGTGCAGTGGTGCGTGTTGGACACGTGCGCTTGGAAAATCGCGACACGAAGACTAAATAAAAAAAAAAAAAACAACGAAGAAGGAGAAAAAAGAACAGAGCCGAATCCTAGACCCGTTGCCTTTCAGGCACGAGTAATCCGCCGTTCCGAATTGATTCAGAGGCCTAACTTCACACGAACTTAATTCGTTGAATTCGACTCGGCTGAAGTACGGCGTCTGAACCGGGCCTAAATTACGGAACGAATTTTTCCCCGTTATTTAAGGTCCAAGTGCGAAGCGAGCGAGCCATAAATTAATGGAGAAAAACAAGGATCCGTAACTTACAGTATGCACCGAGAAAGCGAAGTTAGTAAGATATATATTTACTATATCTTTGAGGTTAATCGGGCGCATGGGAAAGAAAACTAGTTGAAGTGAAGCGGGCCGTACTGTAGAATACGGCCCGTAAAATTGGCCAACCACAACGCGCGTACTAAGTGAAAGATATGATAAAAAGTGCTATAACGAGTCGTCTTTTCCATCTTTCGAACCATATTTGAATTCTCTCTCTGGTCCTCTCTGTCTGTCCCTTTGTAGATTCAGTTGGACCCAACGCTAACACGTCTTGCCAAAACCACTTTTTCATTTTTTTTTAATTTCACTTTCCGTTATGCTAAGCTAACTAATATCAATAGTCCCAGTTATTTTTTTTCTCGTATGACAGGAGGTATCAAAATGGCAGAGGGAGAACAGGCAAGGACTCTGATAAAAGGTTGGCCGAATTTCGAGTATCAACTGAAGGAATATTGTTCATCTGGCCGTAAGCACATTACCATTTTGCTGTGTGGTAAGACTGGTGTGGGGAAATCACGTCTGACAAACGCACTCATTGGACAAGATCTCGCAAGGGAAGGCGAAGACCTTGACCCAGAAACTTACGATGTAGGTTTCGTTCAATTTTGTTGAGATCTCATTCAATGTTCAATGTGACCAGCCTAGTCCCCAGGCGTTCTCGGCTCGGTCAAACCCAACTGTCAGCGATGACGTCACCGAGAGAGAGTCGCCGAGAACGCCTAGCAAATACTGCCAGATCCACCATAAACAACACTGAAATATGCGCGAGACCGTACATTACTATAATGGCATGAGGTTGCTACACAAAGGATGGGCGGCAAGCTCCACATCGTACTCGGTCTCCCACCCTGAATCTACAAAAAATATGCTCACGATAAAAAATGTGCGGCGAAGTACACGTAACTTCACAGGCCGACCACCCTGAGTGTGTTGACATGGATAGGATCTGTCGAAATCTCCTTCCAATAATTCCCGAGAAATTCGCTGCCAAGGCCGTAAATTCGGCTTTCTGGATAGGATCTGTCGTAATATCGAAATCAAAGGAATTCGAGGCATGCGGGTCGTTTCAAATTGTCCAATCAGAGTTTGGCAGCCAGTAACGGCTGAAAACCACAACCAACCACAACCAAACTCTGATTGGCTAATTTGAAACGATCCGCATGCCTCGAATCTTTTCGATTTCGAGATTTCGACAGATCCTATCCAGAAAGCCGAATTTACGGCCTTAGCAGCGAATTTCTCGGGAATTATCTGATTATTGGAAGGATAAAGCTCAAATCGGGCAAGGAGTTGGGGAATCTTCTCATCGATTAGGAACCGTCGTCACTTAGGTGATATTTTCAATAATTTGGCGTTAATTCTAGTTTGAACTGGAAGAGGTCGGGCTTTTCGGCGGTTACCACAGGCAGCCCAGACATACTGTATGTGTAATTACAAGCTTAATGTTCTGCACATAGTCAAAATATTGAATGATGTAAAAGTTCAAACATAAATGTTGTTTCAATTTAATATCACTATGTGTTTGTTGTGTTGCTCAAAAACTGGTCTATTTTGCGGTGCTGGCCTGTTCGCCTGCTATCATAACCGCTTGGGAGCCACACGGTTCAAAAAGTGGCTAAGAATTCGAAATACTCTAAAGAAAAGCTCACTTACCTTTAGCTGAAAGCTTCCTTGAGTGTCCTGGCCGGTTTAAATAGCGATTTTTCGCTTTTTGTTACCAGACGGATCTTCCACTAAAGAAGAATTGAAGGCAGGCTAGACCAAAACCGACCATCTCCACGCGAAGCTCCATAAATTCTCTAATAATCGTCGGATTCGCTCCAAATTGCGATCAGCTGAACGGCGGTTAATGTGGCTTTCTGTATATTGCTCCCTGGCTTTCAAAACCCATCGCAAGTGCACGAGCATCGCTCATTTTTCAGCATTTACCTGACCTTTTCCCTTCGTCAGGCACTGCATTATCGACGGTTTTACTACGCGATTTGAATATCCAAACTTAGCGACCGCTTCCCTTCGACAAAATGGCACTAGCCGAGGGAGGGACCGTACTATTGGCACTCTACGACCAATAGCCAGTAGTATCGTCCCTCCCTCGGCTAGTGCCATTTTGTCGAAGGGACGCGGTCGCTAAGTTTGGATATTCAAATTGCGTAGTAAAACCGTCGATAATGCAGTGCCTGACGAAGGGAAAAGGTCAGGTAAATGCTGAAAAATGAGCGATGCTCGTGCACTTGCGATGGGTTTTGAAAGCCAGGGAGCAATATACAGAAAGCCACATTAACCGCCGTTCAGCTGATTGCAATTTGGAGCGAATCCGACGATTATTAGAGAATTTATGGAGCTTCGCGTGGAGATGGTCGGTTTTGGTCTAGCCTGCCTTCAATTCTTCTTTAGTGGAAGATCCGTCTGGTAACAAAAAGCGAAAAATCGCTATTTAAACCGGCCAGGACACTCAAGGAAGCTTTCAGCTAAAGGTAAGTGAGCTTTTCTTTAGAGTATTTCGAATTCTTAGCCACTTTTTGAACCGTGAATATAGGTGTAAGAATAATGGCTCCCAAGCGGTTATGATAGCAGGCGAACAGGCCAGAAGCACCGCAAAATAGACCAGTTATTGAGCAACACAACAAACACATAGTGATATTAAATTGAAACAATATTTATGTTTGAACTTTTACATCAATATTTTGACTATGTGCAGAACATTAAGCTTGTAATTACACATACAGTATGTCTGGGCTGCCTGTGCGGTTACTTGATTGCATTGGAGCTTTCTTCTGTCATAGAAACCCAACGGTCAAGAGTGATTCAGACGATTCAGTACTGAAGAGCGGTTTAAACGGCCCTGGGAGGCAAAAAAACACTACTCCTCAGTGTATTAACATTTGATTTCACTTTATTGAGATTTCCAGATCAATATGCGTTCAAAATTATCTTATTCAGGCCCCGTTTATATGGAGAAAAGTTGTCCCGGGTAGAAGGGTCACCCGCCTACCCGAGCTACCCTGGGCGAGCCAATTTATAACCGCCATGCATTTCTTTGTATGTCCGTAATTTTCACTCATAGGGTGGTCAACCTGTGGTAACCTTTTATATGAACAAAACAGAACTTTGAACGGAAAAGCAACGCAAAATAACGGACAAAAAGGGTTATTACACAAAGTTAGAACCTGACGTCGTTTGTGGACACTTCCATTATCCTGGATTGTCGCATCGGCGGGACGCTTTCACACGATACGGCGTGGAAACAAGTAAATTACAATCAGGGGTTTTTGTGCGCTAAAATCAGAACTATTTTGGCAGTTATTTGCTAGGCGTCCTCTCGCCCACTCCTTCCCAGACTTCGTGCGGACAACGGGGGCAAGAGGGAACGCCTAGGGACTAGGCTTCTATGTGACAGTTTCGCTTTCAAAACTCAAGTCACCAGGAGCCTGTGTGCTTGTAGTTTACTGAAATAACATAGGTGAATTTATCATTCTTCCTCTAATCTTACAACGCCTTTTGTACCAATTTAGTTCGTTGGTAGTTCGCCCATGCACGTTGCACCAATTGTACTAATGGGAATGGCGATGAAGCAGTTGCGATAACGTTCATTTATATTTTGAAATAAAATTTTCGTTGACGCTTTTTCGTCGTCGTCACGTCGTAGCCCTCCATTATAACACGAAGAAACTGGTCTTTTTCAGGTCAATCCCTACCATCTTACAATTAACAACGTGGAGATAACAGTGTTAGACTCACCAGGATTGGCTGATGGAACAGGCAAGGAAGAAGAATATCTGCGCAAAATCAAAGAAAAACTAACTGATGTTGACGTCTTTATCTTTTGCACTGAGATGAACACCCAAAGATTCCGCAGCGACGACATTAACACGATCGAAAAGCTGTCAAAAGCCTTTGGTCCTCAGTTATGGGAGCACGCAGTTGTGGTGTTAACGTTTGCCAACGCGGTTCATCCTCCCCCAAACAAGAAAGACTTGACTGCAAGAGTTTTTCGACGAGCGCATGCGACGTTTTAAGAAAAAGATACAGGATGTCATTCTGAATGCTGGCGTGGGAGACGATGTGGTGATTAATGTACCGTTTGTTGCAGCTGGAGACTTGAGTGAGCCCGATCTACCAGGCATCACTAATTGGATGACGGCGTTTTGGATCGCAACTTTTAAACGGCTGAATGGAAGAGCAAAACCCAGTTTTCTCGTTGCAAGCATCGGTCGTTTTAATCTGCCTTCTATTGATCAAGAAGTACCAAAAAGAAGAAGCTTAGCAGCCGGAGAACTCGAGGAAGATATCCAACTACCAAAACCGATGAAACGAAAAAGTTTCCAAGGTTTTGAACTCGGCTACCTCGAGGATAGCAGTGGACACAATTCTGGCGGTGATGGTGACGACAAACACCTAGCAGCGGAAACAAACACCGGACAAACACCTAGCAGTGGAAACAAATCTGGTGGCGATGGGGACGACAAACACCTCATGAATTTCAAAAGCCAATCTATGCCTGAAACGACGAAACCACAGCGAAAGGAGGCAGACAAGCTAAAAGATACCCTCCCAATTGACATGGACGAGCCCTCAGCTACTGAGGTAGTAAGGGAAGTAGTTGGTGAAGTTGCAAAGTGGGCTGGCAAGCAAGTAGGCGAGTGGATCCTACCTGGATCGGGTCTCGTCGCGCAAAGTGTGTTTTCTTGGATGGTGACGGGAGCCAAACAATGGATTTGGGGCGACTGAAAGTGGTGATTAAGAACATGATCTCGAGCCTGAACAAGAATAACACTGTCTTTCTGGAGGTGAGGTATTAGGGAATGTCAAACTGACTCAGAGTAAAAAACATTTTATGCGGCTGTGATTACGTATACTCCACTCCCGGTAGACTTTTCTGCAGGCTATCGACTTAAGCATTACTTTTGTATTTCATCAAATTTCTTTCACGTAGCTGGACCTTACAGTTAATACTGGATGCCTTGTCAGAAGTTATATTTGCTGACCAAAATATAAATTTGCCAATGTTTTCATGGGTGGTTTTACAAAAACGTAGCTTGAAATACAAGTTTTAGCTTGTTATAAAACAAACTTTTCTTTCCAGAAGTAACTTTTGACCATCGTTATTCTCCCTATAGCTAGTTTTATATTACTCATTGTCTTCAAACAACGAATGGATAGACGCTAGAACAGATTAGATAAACCACTTACCCTTGGAAAAGCCTCTGTTGAGTAGTTGATGGTGAAGACTGACAGTTTTACTCGAGGTTTTACCGAAAATGACATTGTCCTTCTGCAAGGGTTGAATTGTTAATTTAGTGACAAACGTTATCAAGAACTGAAAATAAAATTTGAAGTTTGCCTGCAAATGGCTTGGTTATGTTCTCAATGCCTCTTAAAATGTTTTCTCTCCATATCCAAGATAAAAAAACTGAATCAAGCTGAAGGCTATCGCAAAAAATCTTTCACGGTGTCTGACACTGCTCGATAAAGCACGGTGAGTCAGGTTAACTACAACTTTATCCGATATTAATTAATTTTAAGGACGTCCGGGACGCGAAGCGAAGCTGGACACGCACTTAAAACAAATAACGGAGTACTGTTGCCCAAACATAAACACTGATACGATCACTGCATGGAAATATAATTCGTCACCATGGTCATAATTGATCGTGGGTGTGAATCAGGTTCAAGCAGATGGCACGTCAGAACACACTGGCCTGTACCTAAAAGGCAGGCCGAATTACCGTATAAATAGAAAGAAGACTAACTTACGTATAATCCTTAATTGCAGATGGGATATAAAAGTGCAGCTCCGCGCGCTCGGAGCACCATGGGTAAGAAAATATGGTAACCCATCTGTTCGAGAAATTTTGGGTTTGGTAACCGTTAGTCCTGTCCAAGAACTCCCTCTTACTCTGCCTTGCATAGGGTGGGGCGGGAGGAGAGAGAGTCCCGAAAAACTTGCAGGCGCATGCTCGGAACGGCGCCATTTTTCGCCCTGTTCTGGGGAAAAAAACATATTTGGTAGTAAAGCACGCGGATGACACCATTTGTCTGCTAGTGCAGTTTCAAAATCATTACAAATCTGGCATTTTTCACAATTCAAAAATAGTACAATCATACCATAGAACTGACGACACGAATTTATTTATTTATTATATTTAGTAATTTCCATTTAGTGAAAATGAAAAAAAAAAGGCACTAAATGAGGGACTAACGTACGGACTCGAAGTCCCAGCGAGGTCAGCCCCCATGTGAATTCTAAGTGCTGCTTGTTTTAATTGAATGTATTTAGCCACCCGTTAACTAGTATTTGTTTTATAATTTGGTCAGTTTTCTCACAAATAGAAAGGAATTTATCGGTGAATGTGGCAAAAACTATATTATAAAACGAATTTAAAAAAAAGCCTTAACCGTGCTTTGTACTGTTATAAGGCACTCAAGAAAGTGACGAGAGCACTCAAGAAGTAGCAAGAAGGAAAAGAAGAAGTAGTGCAACTTTGCATTTCAATTTCCCGCGGAACCGATCGCGAAACCTGGATGGACAGGGATGGAAAATAAACGGCTTGTGCATAGTTTAATTTAATTGGCTCGTTCTGATCATGCGTCTGCAAGCTGTACAGGACGTTCTCTTCTCCTGCCCCACCTTATGCGAGGCGGAGTAAGAGGGAGTTCTGGGAAAAGACTAGGTCACCGTACGTAGGTCACCGTACGTGCGTACGTTCGTACGTACGCCCTTCCTTGTATATCAAGATAAATTTCACTCTAACCCACGTTTTTTTTTTGGCGGAAAGTTGCATGGCCATTTTAAGTCGGCCTACATGAGGACTTTGAAGACAAACACAAAGCCAAACTCAAAGCCAATTCATATGTCCACAAACGCCGAAAGACAAGAGCGAAATGAAACGAAAAGGCAAAGATCAACGTGAAAGAGAGCGACTGAGAGCACGAGCAAATAGGGTAAACTTTAATTTTGCGGAAAATATTGATAAAAGTACTACATGAATCGATTACTATTCACATGACTATGAATGAAATCAGAAGCCTCTTCATTCCAAATTTGTTTAAAGATGGAAACTAACATTGTAGGCTCTTTTTTACGCGAAGTATGAAAGATTATTGACAATAGAGTATCGTTTATGCCTCAATATTTTTTATTTTTAACGACTCCAAACACAATTTGCAAAGAAATTTTCAAGGGGACTGGTCCAAATCCGTGAAAGGGGTTTCATATCTGCTAGCAGATCTGGACTGAGGAGTCCAATTCTGATCCGCAAGCAGATCTGGACCGGAGGGTGGAAATCCGCGGTGGTGGGGGCCTCCAAATCCGCTGTGCCACCGGCTCACTGTACATCATTTTCCCATACTATTCGCTACAACATTGCGTCTGTAGCTTGAATGAGGTCGGATGGGTGATGTACCAAGCAGAATATATATAAATGCCGTAAAAAAAGAATGATTTTGGAGCTACGCTTTTAGGCTTGACTAGCAATATATATTAGGGTGCTTTTATTACCTGTAAGTGAGAATGCTCTCATGACTAGTAACATTGAATTGCAACGAGTTAACGGCACAAGAACCTCGTACCAGCTGCGATTTGCATGCCCCATCGGATTTCATTTTAATTTTATCTCATGTGCATTCATGTGCGCATCCGTAAGGAATGAGTTGTTGTGAAGGGTACCGTTGTGAAGAGGGGGTATTGGCGTGAGCAAAATCTAAGTAGACGGAAACGGAAGTGACTTCACAAACTGGTGGGAACGACCGCTGAGTAACTAGTTTTCTACGCCATTTGGTGTATAAAATTTCTTTGTTTAGCACATCCATGTTATTACGGCAGCTGGAAGACTTCTGAAAGAACGAGCTATCACTTTTGGACTTTTCCCACTCCCAAATCTTTTCCGCAGTATTCTGTAGCTTTGCTAGTGAATTCGTGCGACATAACTGCGCAGGTCTGACTATAAATTATTTCATACTGTTATATAGTGTAGTCAAACACCGCCAGTCGCTAGTGTACACGCAAGAATCCCAACGATTTCAGTTCTTGTTGTAATCTATCAAAAACGAGTGCGAGTGTTTCATCAGGGGTTCCAAACACCGAGAAACAGATGAAAGCACGACGCCGAAGGCGGACTGCTTTAAATGTTTCAATGCGTTTGGAACCCCTGATGAAACACGAAGCACGAGTTTTTGATATGGCTTCTCAATCACGCAAACAAATACAATGCAATATAGCAAATATATTGTCTGTATAATTAGCACCGATTGTTTTAAGGAGCAAAATCGAATACATTCTTTCGCATTTTTTGACAACTCGTTCCCCGCATACATTTTGTGGAGTTGCTTGTTTCTCGTCAGCCGTCAGTCAGCGTCAGTGTAGCTGGCACATGATGACGGAGATCAAGGACGGAGCGAGTCGTTTTCGTCCGCCTAAAACTTTATCTGAGGACCACTTAACAGCTTATGAAGCCGTTCCTGTTTCTACGAAGTACAAAACAGATTGGCTTTGAACATTTTTAGACAATGGCAGCTGGAAAGGGAGACGAAGGTACCGATTTTAAATCATGTTCTGGCGGTCTTTACTTGGACAAAGTGAATCCCGCAGTGTAATTTGTAAAATATCGTAAATGGATGCCGTATATAAATGAAAAAATGAACAAGCACTGTATAGCTAATGGTAATTAGAAGCGCAATTTCCATAATTTAGTGGTACATACCACTCTCATTGGAGGATGGTATACAGTTTTTCATTGGGTATCCAAACACATCCATGTGATGTGGTATGCATCCGGTGATTGGTAGTTGACGTAATGAATTATTAATGTATTTGAGAAGTTTTCTTCTTATTCAACTTACCTACCCCGTGAACTGCTTTCCCCATGGTAATCACGGCTAGCGGTATTGCTCGTGGTCGCGTTCGTCCGACGACGGAGTTGCCCAATACTTAGCTAATACTTGAGCCCAACGTACTCCAGCTGACCACCTAGTTTACAGCCCACATCTTTAATATTGGACTTCTCAAATAATAATCGTGTAGCTCCTCTTTTACATTTGGTTTAATCTATATATTAGGCTTGTCAACACTGACTTGTTTCCAACTGTGACAGAGACCTAACCTGCTAAGCAAAAACAAAATCAAAGTACAGCTGTGAAGAAGTCGTGGATATGTGACCTTATTTGCGATAAGGGGGATTAAGCCAAGGTGACTCGAGAAAACGGCGTTTTAACTAGTTTAAACGGGTGAAAACTTTTTCTCGAAAGTGTTTAAACAACGTTTTAATGCGTTCCGAAACGTCCAGCTCTTTTGAGCATCAATTTTATTACCCGGGCTGCGCGCGTCTCGCGCGGCGCCCGGGTCATAAACTACCGACGGTTCTTCTTTTTCGTCGTCGAGTATCATCCAAAAATGGCACTTCCGGCGTTTCTGCGCAAGCGCTAACTATTTTTAACAACAGTGATGCGTGTTGTCACGTATGGGAAAATGTCGATTCATCTTGTGGCTTTTGAAGTCTGAACAAACAATATGTTAAGAGAAGTGTCTATGCGAATGTTTGGAAGTTCAACGGCGAGAAGAAAGTTTTTAACATGAGTAAACTTAACGGCAGATGGACTGCCGTGTTTCCCCGTGTCTGCTTCAGTAGACAGCGAGTAGTCTCTAATTTTGGCGACGGATTGTGGGGGCACGTGCGCGCGCGAAGTTGCGAGGAGACGCGACGCGAGGGGAGCGCTAATATTTGGAGACTACAGACAAAGGGAGTTTGACCTTTCACGGCCGAGTGATTCGAGTGTAAATCTCATATCAACAGCAAGAATGATGCCTGTTGTCAGGTATCGGAAAACGTCGATTCACCTTGTGTCTTTGAAGTCTGAACAACTAATATGTTAAGACAAGTGTCTATACGAATGTTTGCAAGTTCAACAGCGCGAAGAAAGCTTTTAACATGACCAAAATTTAACTCCAGATGGACTGCCGTGTTCCCGTATCCGCCCGCTCCGTGCTTAGCTGGCTCGACTGTCGCACGACTCCAGCACGACTTGGTTTCAGACGTCGAATTTAATTCCGTTGAACAAAAAGTTGTCGCCCAATCTCGTACCCAGAATCGTCGGGTGCCGTAATTAAAACACTTACCAGCCGTTGCACAAAGCAAATCCAAAATGTTAATTTATGAATTGAGTTCGACACGGCAGTAGCACGACGTTTGAAACCAAGTAGTGCTACTGCCGTGTAGCACGACAAGCCTTGCCGTGCTACACGGCAGTAGCACGACTTGGTTTCAAACGTCGTGCTTAAGTCGAATTTCATTCGAGTAATTGAGTTCGACACGGCAGTAGCACGACGTTTGAAACGGGCCTAACTCAAGTACGGGATATCACACACCCCTGAGACTTTGACAGGTAGTTTATTTACTATTTTGCCACAATATCTCAATTTCTGGACTTTAAGTTTTGAATGATAAGCAATTATATTTTACAAATGTACTAGCGTCCCTTGAAACTGTCCAGAAACGTTCCTTTCTTGTGTTTCAAATGACCCTGCTGCAGAACGACCTAAAGCTAGAGCTCGAAAAGTCCGCGATTTTTCCAACTTTTCGCGGGATTCCTTTATCTCGGATCTTTCGCAAGTGGATTGGTGCGAGATCTTCATTAGAGGTGGTGAAGATATCAATCATGTATTTTCCATGTTTTATACCAAATTAAACAAGCTTTTGAACAAGTATGCTCCGATGAAAACATTATCTAAAAGGAAAGCAAAGCAGCTTTCGAAACCTTGGATTACTAAGGGAATCAGGGCATCAATTAAAATAAAAAATCAACTTTATATGAGTGGAGACCAAAGCAAGTATAAACACTATCGAAATGCAATATCCAATTTAATTCGTGTAAGTAAGAAAAAGTATTTTTACGAATATTTTAATCACAACGTTTCTAATATGAGAAAGACATGGGAAGGGATAAATTATTTACTAAACCGCAAAAAGAAAAATAATATAACAGTTCATAACCTAAAACAGCGAGGGAGTAATACTACCACCAATGATAAATTTGAGATCTCAAACATTCTAAACAAACACTTTACGAGCGTCGGACCGAATCTAGCAAAACAAACTTTTAAATTCAGACAAACATTTTACTGATTTTCTTGATAAAAGTAACTCACCGGCCTCGTCATTTTTCTTTCAACCAATAATGCCTAACGAAATCAAGTTAGAGATACTCTCAATGCCAAATATTAACAAATCACACGGGTTTTACTCCTGTCCAACGCACATACTGAAGTGTGCAAGTGATATTATTAAGGATATTTTAGCCGATATTTTTAATAAGTCTGTTGAACTCGGGATATACCCATCTAAATTAAAAATGGCAAAAGTTATACCAGTCTTTAAAAATGATGATGATACAGATCCTAATAACTATCGACCAATTTCATTATTATCATGCTTTAATCGAATTTTTGAAAAGTTAATGTATAAAAGGATGAAAAAATTTATAGAAAAAGAAAACATCTTGTGCACATCGCAGTATGGCTTCAGACAGGGACACTCAACAGAACATGCTATTTTGGATATTGTTAACGAAATACAGTCAAATATGGATAAAGGTCTTATCTCCTGTGGCGTTTTCATAGACCTCCAAAAGGCTTTTGATACCGTTGACCATACTATCTTACTTCAAAAACTGGATTTTTATGGATTTAGAGGTATAATAATTAATTGGTTCTCTTCTTATTTGGGAGAAAGGACGCAAGTTACAGCTGTTGACTCTCTAACTTCTGATATATCAAATATTGTGTGTGGAGTTCCCCAGGGTTCCGTATTAGGTCCTCTGTTGTTCCTTTTATATGTTAATGATATCTACTCTTCGTCACTAAAATTTAAATTCTATCTTTTTGCTGACGATACTAACATACTATTTTCCCATAAAAATCTTAAATGCTTAGAGAAAATAATGAATGATGAACTCAGTAAGGTATGTAAATGGTTAATATCTAACAAATTAAGTCTTAATATAAAAAAATCAAATTTCATTATCTTCCGTCCCTATCAGAAGAAACTCGCCTTCACACCTAAAATTAATATTTTTGATAACCAAACAAACAAGTTCGTGCCATTAGAATGCAAAGATTACGTTAAGTACTTAGGTGTTCTAATTGACTATAGACTTTCTTGGAACAATCAAATTGATGCGATTCTATTAAAAATCAGTAAAACAATTGGATTATTATCAAAATTGCGGCATTCTGTACCTTCCCGCACACTCATTTCTATATATCACTCTTTAGTTGCACCCTATCTTCGCTATGGCTTGATTGCGTGGGGCCAAGCTAGCAAGTCCCAGTTAAACAAACTTCTCGTTCTTCAAAAACGTGCCCTTAGATTCATATACTTCGCTAACTTTCGAGATCATGCAATTCCGTTGTTTCTCGATGCAAATATTTTACCACTTAATTTTCTTTATTATCAACTGCTTTCAGAAATACGGTGGCCCACAACTGTCACGGCAAAAGAAAAAGACCCACGGAAAAAAGAAAACACTCGCGGCAAAAAGAAAAGACTCGCGGCAAATTTAAAAACCTCACGGCAAAAAGAAAAAACCTCACGGCAAAAAGAAAAACCTCACGGCAAAAAGAAAAAGACTCACGGCAAATTAAAAAAGCTCACGGCAAAAAGAAAAAGACTCACGGCAAATTAAAAAAATTCACGGCAAAAAGAAAATGACTCACGGAAAAAAGAAAAAGCTCACGGAAAAAAGAAAAAGACTCACGGAAAAAAGAAAAAGCTCACGGCAAATTAAAAAAGCTCACGGAAAAAAGAAAAAGCTCACGGCAAAAAGAAAAATAGCGGGGGATTGGGTCGAGTTGCCTGGACATCAGGTCCGCCATCTTGAAACCGAAGCACAAGGAATGTTTTACTCCAATTGTTGAAAACATCTTGCAGAAGGGGACAATGTTTGCTCAAACTGTGGAAAAGGTGAGCATTTGAAATAAGCTAGCTTCTAATCTTTTGGACCAATGTGCCTTTGTACGGGAAGTATTGTGGATTTTTGCTTGGAAAACAATGTTTCCCGTTTGATGTCACCGTATGAAAGGATGAAAACTTTAGTTAAGCTTAATTATTAGTAAGTGATGCGAACGTACTCTTGGACTGCCTAGTTCAAACATGACCTTGAAGAGCATTTTCCGACGGGGCTCCGGACTGAGGACATTGAGCTTTTTTTACGTATCTCCACAGATCTGAGAGAGGATGACTCATACAGACAGTGAAGTGGAATTTGATGAAGAGGCAGTTATCAAACACTATTTCAATAGTGGCTTTGAGTATCAAGAAATAAACCTCTTTCTTTTCAAGAATCATAACTGTTTTGTGTGTGAGCCTGATTTAAATTTGTATTATTGTGAGCTCCCTTGATAAGCCTAGGTGCTTTTCGGCAAACAATGGTCAATATGTTTAAATAAGAAAAAAACACACACACACACACACACACAATATCAGCTATAGTACCCTGTTGAGAAAACTACAGCAGTACGGGCTTTCTAAACGGAAACAGGGTATACAGCACCAGAAAGATGATGGTCGGAAAGGTGAAGAAAAATAGTAAGTGGCCCATGATCAGCTGGAGGGTACCGATCTGGTTGGCATACTCTTCAACTAGAAGGCCTCAGAGTACCTAGAATATTTCTTGAAGTAACTGCTGTATAATTATTATACAACAGTTACTCAAGAAATAGATCCAGAGGGTGTTGCAGCCCATAAAGCGCACTGCCTAAGAAGAAGCGTTTACTGCAATCCAGGCCCAAATTATTCATGGCATCTAGATGGATATGACAAATTAAAGCCATGGGGTTCCCAATACATGAATGCATCGTTGGCTTTAGCCGAGGCATACTATGGCTTAAAGTTGCATGCTCAAATAATTTTGCCAGAGAATCCAGCAAAGTATTTTGTAGACACTGTTGCTGAATTAGGAGGTGTCCCAATTAAACTGGTTACAGATCTGGATACTGAGAATGGCTTAGTGTTATCTCAGAGAAAATGGTATCACAGGTATGTACCCTCCCCAAGAAATCAAAGAATTGAAGGATGGTGGAGTTTCTTTTGCAAGAATCGAACAATGTGGTGGAGACGTTTCTTTCAAGACTTGCATGTAGAAACCCAGGGTGTAATTGATACAACATCTGAAATCCACACAGAGTGTCTTTGGTACTGCTTCTGTTTTGTATTGCAGAAGGAGTGTGATCATGTTAAAGAACACTGGAACACTCATTACGTTAGAAAATCCAGGCATGACATGCACTGTGCCTGGAGGGCCAGACTAATTGTTCTTCCTACCAGAGTACCATGGAGGTGCTACAGATCTGCTTTTAAAGGTACATTTGACAGAGGTCAATGAAGTTTCACAACAGTGCGTCTATGAAAGAGAGAACAGTGTCCATTAGGAATACTTTGAATATGTCAAGGTAAGGGCATCAAAACCAACAACTTGGCAAGATGCACTCGAGTTATTTCAAAAGCTAATTTGTATAGCTGCAAATGGCTACACTGGGTAATGTTTTATGGTAGGGGAAATGATTAGCATATACTGAATGGCTCTGTAAAGTTCCAAATGACTTGCACATTAGAACCCCACACTTCTGCAAGAACTCCTGTTTTCCCGGGCAGGCAGAAATGGTTGTTTAATTAGGGATATTTAACGAGAGATCATTGTCAAGTTGGTTCTATTTTTGACAGGGTCAGCAGTGCTGAACTGTATATTGTTTATAATACAAAATAAAGCACTGATCTTCAGGCCTATACACATTGATAAATTAGTCCCTGATAGTTTGTTAGTCGTCATTATCTACCGGTAACCTTCAAATGCATGCGTAGCAAAGTTATTGAGTTTTACAATTTTTACTGACCCATGTCTGGATGCAGTAGTTTTTATTTTGTTGCAGTTATAATTAATATTTTGCCAACTTTTCAACTGCAGGCTCTTAATCCAATCCACAATTTCTTATGCACACCTTTTCATACTATGACACCATGGTCATTACATATGAATGCAGAATTTAGTAGAATCCAAGGGTCATCCTGATTAAATAGTTGAGTTCAAAAAAGCAAAGCAAGGTGGGACTTATACATGTAAAGCGTAACAGTGGTACTCGTACTGAAATGCTTCTTCTGCAGTAAAATAATTTCATTTACTAGCTGAAAACACAGTAATTATCATACGCAGACATAAAACTGGAATATCAGCTTTATTTAAACACGCTAAAATCTTACAATGATTATCATGGCTGTAACGAGAAGAAAGCTGAACGAACAAAGAGTCTAAAACTATAAAATTCAATCCCTAAACAAACATGAACACCAACGTTTATTGCTCCGCACGGTGTTTCTAACACAGGTAATTTTCTAGTTCAAAATATCAAAAAACAAAGAAATACCAGCACCACAAGAAAAACATTCCTCGTGCCTTGGTTTCAAGATGGCGGCTACATGTTCCCCCAGAAACTCGACCCAATCCACCGCTATTATTTCTTTTTGCCGTGAGCTTTTTCTTTTTTCCGTGAGCTTTTTTAATTTGCCGTGAGCTTTTTCTTTTTTCCGTGAGTCTTTTTCTTTTTCCGTGAGCTTTTTCTTTTTTCCGTGAGTCATTTTCTTTTTGCCGTGAATTTTTTTAAATTGCCGTGAGTCTTTTTCTTTTTGCCGTGAGCTTTTTTAATTTGCCGTGAGTCTTTTTCTTTTTGCCGTGAGCTTTTTTAATTTGCCGTGAGTCTTTTTCTTTTTGCCGTGAGCTTTTTCTTTTTGCCGTGAGGTTTTTTCTTTTGCCGTGAGGTTTTTTAATTTGCCGCGAGTCTTTTCTTTTTGCCGCGAGTGTTTTCTTTTTACCGTGGGTCTTTTTCTTTTGCCGTGACAGTTGTGGGCCACCGTACAGAAACGATGCATGATGTAAGTAATCATCTTGTACCCTCTAATATTCAAGACTTGTTCCTTCCCACTTCTCGAGTTCATTCATACAATACTAGGTCCTCAACGTCCGATAATTTTTATATAAAAAAATCAAATCTAGAAATTCAAAAATATGCTTTTTCGAGAATTGGCGCGAAATTGTGGAATGAGATACCAACTAATCTTCGTAATCTACCTAAACATCAATTTAAGAAGAAAATTCGATCATTGTTATTTGAAGTTTTAGAGTCCGATGACTCATATTACGACCTAGACGGAATTATATGCAAGGTGAAGAAAAGTACTTCATAACCTTACGCCGTATCGTAACGCTTGTAGATGAAAACGCAATAGTGCCAACGTTGGCAGCGCATTCCTTTGCTTTCATTTGTTACTTAAATCAGCTTCTTGTTCAACTTTTCTTCTCTCTTTTTTTTTTTTAAACATTATTCTTTTTTATCTCAACTTTATATTCCTACCGATATAATTTTCTTTTTAAGCAGTCTTTGATTTTTCCTTATTTTCGGGCCCGCCTAGATTAGCTACGCTACCTGCGGGTCTGATAATCTGTAACGTATTCTAAATTTCAATAAAAATCAATCAATCAATCAAATCAACCCTGGATTGAGGTATTTGTAAACAGTTTCACTCTGCTAATTAATTTTCTACTCACATTTCACCGAGACTCCATTCACATTTATGCGAAAAAATCCAACATCGTTCGATAAGCGTTTCCTTTCTCAAACAATTATCCATCGAAGCGAAAACAAGTGTGCTTAGTTTTTTTTTTTTTTGGAATCAATACACTATTTTTATCATCTTGCATAACGATAAACCTCTGTGGCCTAAACGTCATTGTTCCTACCTGTGACGCAGCTAACCCGGGTTCGATGTCTTTTAGTGGTATATATCACGGGCTTTATTTTTTCTGTTTCTCTTTTTCTTGTTCTTTTAGAAATATTTTTTACAAGTGTTATAATTATTGTGCTCAATGGTTGAGCTGTATTTTAGAGGAATATATGTTGATAGGGGTCTAAAGAAATAGACTCCAACACAAGCTAAACACTATGCGTCCGATGTAAGAAAGACAGACTTCCCTCTATTCTTTTGTTTAGCACTAAGTTAGGGATACAATACTGTTTTTTGCAAGCCCGGGTTTAGGCTAATTGTAGCCTCTAGTTGTTCATGAGCTTAACACAATTTAACCTCGGGGTTCATATTTACATATTCGCGTTTGAATGAATTATCGAGGCAGGGAGATATCGTGGGAGTTAAAAAAAATGTGCTCCTCTTGAAAGGTTTCTGTCTTGTCCGTACGGGTCGGATAAATATCAGGCCAAAGGACGATTTCGCCAAAACGAAGCCAGCCAACACTCTGCAGTATTTCGAGTAACTTGTTACACAAAGCTGTCGAACGAACGTGAACGCAACCGAATTGAAATTTGACATATGCAAATTATGCTTTTTACTGCCGGTCGGAAATGCAACATTTGCCGTCGTTTTCACAAACAACCATCGACGCCATGCTTTTGGATATAAAAATAATCAATTTTCATTCAAAACTTTTACTGAAAAAAGTGGCGCGTTTAGTTAAAAAGAAGAATATTTCTCAAAGCAAACTTGTGTTTACATTGTGGCTAGACGCGATGGCGCCAGCTAAAAATAATTTAATTTTAGATTGTATTGTTTTCGTTAGAATATTATTTCCAACGCTGAAAATGGCTTCGCGAATGCAGCTATATTGGTGTCAAAAGTTTTCGCCGTCAATTCCTGTACACACTTAGAAAATATCTTGGACTGAACGGCTCATATATTTTTTCTACAGATCGTAAATTGGATGAACGAAGGAGAAGCTGCGCTTGTGACGGATATTGATTATAATTTGTTTCGTCGTTCGGCTGTTTGATCGGACGTTCCTTTTGCTGTTTACTTCTTTCGATCCGAGCTGAAATAAAGTTACTTTACTTTACTTTTTTCATTCCGTTCATCGGTTCGACTGTTGCTCCTTTGACATTACTTTGGAAAGCCGATAGAGGTATTCCGGCAATACTTCGGAAAATCGATATCTATTGGTATGCCGTTAACATATCGATTTGTTTACATCTGAGTGAGTGACAAATTTGCATAATCTGCCCCCTCACAATACTCGTTCCTACGCTTTCGCGTATCCACGACTTAAAAGGAAAGCAAAGCACCAAAGCAAAGGAAGTCATATTTGGAATACCCATATATACCAGGTAAGTAGTATTTCGTTGGAAAGGATAGGATAGGATAATTATATTAAGACACGGTATTTTCATCAGCTAAGTTAATTATTATCTATCTACCTAATTACAATTACAAAAGAATAAAAATTTAAAAACAACAAAGGCTGCCGTGGAGGCCGTGTTTAAAATTTTACTTAAACTGCATAAAACTTACTTAACACTGTGGCGATTCAATTTATTCTTATTCGTTATGCGCGTTGCATAACCCATAGGCCGCTATTGATTAAACGTCTATCTGTACAAAACATTGAAAGAAACTGAAAACTGAACTGAGATGTTGAAAACGTAAGCAGCGTGCACTTACAACATTTTCAGATAACAATTAACCTTTAAATCTTCTTTGTTTTGCAACTTCGTTTCGAAAATGAAAACCCAAACGAAACCGGAAACAGAATACCAAGGTCGCGTTAAATTTAGAAGGCATGCAATATTCCCAAAAGAACTTGAATGTATATTAAATATTCCTAAAATAACCTCACCGTAAAGCATCAACACAGATAAAAGCTGACCCCTGGTGGTCGTGATCGTGTTTGTGAAAGACTTGTACAGCCGTCGTTTGTAATGACATAGTCGTGACCCTTCCACGGTGAAATGTTCTACATTTGCTAACATCACTCGAGGCGACATTCTAAAATATTCTTAATGAATTTCTAGTTGACTAGGCTCTTCTTCGAATGATTATGATGCAATTCAAATTTCCGGGACTCTTCCCAGAAATTCGAGCCAACTGATGTCACTGATCGGTGCAGATTCGAATCAATAGGGATACCCTCGACGATCAAATGTTTGATCTCCACGTCAGTTATTTAACGAAACGTGATCTTGTGACAAACAGGCTTTTCTCGCTGTTTATGTCCCAGGGAATTGTCCCGCCCTCGTCTAAGGTGGTCAAACGAGCTCCACGTAGGCTAAAACAATTGCGTAGCTTTCTTGTTGTGAGCTGTAAGCCGGGCGCTCCACTAAGAAGACGACCACATTCAGGGCAAGACATCTCGGAATACTGAGACGTTATAGCGAGGTATGTAGTGTAAGGGACACTATGTAGTAGTCATAACAAGTTGAGCTGTGTCAGTGATCTAACGCTGCTCCTTTAGGATTTTATTGCTTGTTTTCTGGCATACTGACATAAGTGTGCATAAAAGTGGCTCCTGAGCTTAATTAAAGCTAGGTTCGGAAATTTGCTTGACAGGGTAATGAAAATCGCATTTGCAAAAGATAAGGAAACATTTGTACATGGTCGCGTGCCTTTTGCAAACGTTTCAGCTTCCGTGACCAGTCTGGGACTCATGGTCAATACTTACACGATAAACTATGGCTTTTTAGATCAATAAAACAGCACTTAATTGCCCAATCTCATTTCTTAGAACCGTGGAAAAATATCTAACGCCCAGGGTTTCGAAGCTGAAGTTATTGTTGTACATGCATGGATGACAATTCAGCGGTTTTGATCGTGCGTTTCTCTTTCTTTTTGGAAGTCAAACTCATTAGAAACGGAAAACTGTAGTAAGAAATAGCTAGAGCTTCATGTATGACGCCGCAAAGGTTTACTTTCGCTGAGATTCGACAAGCTTACTCTTTTCTCTGCCAAGGTCAGTCTCCTTTTCCGGTTGTGACGTCCTCACTCTTTTTAACTCATTCATGCGCCCATGCGCATGGAATGAGTTGTTGTGAAGAGGGGATTTTGGCGTGAACAAAAATCTGCGTAGACGGAAACTACGCCATTTGGTGGATAAAATTTCGTGGTTTATGTTATGATGGCAGCTGGAAGAACTTCTGAAAGAACGAGCTATCATTTTTGGACTTTTCCTACTCCCAAATTCTGTAGCTTGGCTAGTGAATTCGTGCCACATAACTGCGTAGGCCCGGGGGAAGGTACTTCCACATATGGGCTATGCGGGTATCTGTTGCGTGACAGGGTATGGTTTTTGAGGTTCTCGATCCTTAAATAGGGTATCATTTTTGCCCATGTTGGCGTAGTGTTCCCGGTGAGATCCTTACATATGGTGCCCAAATTGTATCAGCTAAAATCGAAGTGCGTAAATACCCAGCTAAACGAAATTTTATGTTTTCCCGTGGCGGTAAATCGCTCCCCATTAGCCTGCGAACATTTACAGTTTTGCGGCTTTTATTTCACGTTGTTTTTTTCCGGTTTTGTTCGGGTTTGGGCCTTAAATAGAGTATCGATTTTCGTTTGCCTCATCCTTAAATAGGGTCAGGATTTAAGATCCTTCGCGGCACACACCTATCCGAAATTTATGGGAGTACCCCCTCCCGGGGGGTGCGTAGGTCTGACTATAATTTATTTTATACTGTTTCATGTTGCAGTCAAAACCGCCAATCACTACTGAACCCGCGAGAATCCCACTACATTTCAGAGATTCGATAATGGACCAATTTTAAATTTTGACTTTTTTCTCTTCATTTTGCGAAAAAATATGAAGCAATAGCTCAATACTATTTAAACCAATCGAGAAACACGAGGCAGAAAAAAAAGATTTTAAAGCTTAACAAGCAATTTTAAACGTTTTCGAATTGGCAGCATTCGCACCCCTTTAAATCCGCCAAGAATACCACAGCCAGTTCTAACGTTCACACGTTTGAAACCAGTCTTAAAACCCATTGATTCAGCAAGAACTGACAACATTTGTAGTTACGTTGCATGTTACATACTTTCACCTGAGAGGTGACCCTTTCAAACCACAATTTTGCTGATAATCGAAACGTGCCTTTCAGTTTCGAATCGCCCATGTTTGGTTAACATGTTTGGCACTGCGGTTTAATCGATGTTTAAAGGTTAAAGAAGAAGACTTTCTCTGTTGATAGTAAGTACTGTCAAAAGTAATGAGAGCGAATTTCGTCGAAATTCGTGCTTTGTTCTCATCGAAATTTCGCCGATTTTTCGCTCGAAGTTTCGCACATTAGACATGCGAAATTTCGTAGGATTGTGCTAAATTTCGAAGAGGACATCGAAAAATCGAAGGAGCGATTTTTCGCACGAGCGAAATATTAGCAAAAATTCACGCTAAATGGAAAGAAATATCAGCGAAATTTCGCAAAAATGAGCCATGCGAAATTTCGAACAAACGAAATGTCGGCGAAAATTCATGCTCAGTGGAACGAGACTAACGTGAACACGTGCTCAGTGAAATTTCGCAAAACCGATAAACTTACTTGTGATTTAGGGACTTGTTCAATTGTTGTTCTTTCGCTTAGCTAACAACAACAAGTTAATGTCTAAATCCTTCAAATACAAGTACGTTCGATCTCCATTGTGTCCATTTTCGTGAAAACAACCTCAAGGGAAAGTAAAAAAATCACACCTCAAACTCGGCGTCTCTCTTCCTCTCATCTCACAATAGATCTTACCGATACGGCGGCCAGGAGTTCGTTTTTGGTTCATTCAAATGGCTGTAACCTACCATTATATATTTCTCGTCACGTTTCAGTATCATTGCAAAGATATTTTAACACTACGGCGAGTTCACAACTCAAATGTTTTAGTGTCAAATAGAGCATTTTAGCGCGCGTTTGTTTTTTAATTCAAGGCGGGCAAAACTACAAAACGAAGACCTAATCGACTTTAATGTTTTAGCGTGAAATAAAGAGTTTTAGCGCTGGTCTTCGTTTTGTAGTTTGAGGCGGGCAAAACTAAAACGAAGGCCTAATCGATTTCAGCGTTTTGCCGTCAAATAAAGCCTTTTAGCGAGGGTCTTTGTTTTGAAGATCGAGGCGGGCAAAACAACAAGACGAGGACCTAATTGATTTCATTGTTTTAGCATCAAATGAAGCATTTTTGCGCGGGTCTTCGTTTTGTCTTTCGAGGCGGGCAAAACCACAAAATGAAGACCTAATCAATTTCAGTGTTTTGCCGTGAAATAAAGCGTTTTAGCGAGGGTCTTTGTTTTGAAGTTCGAGGTGGGCAAACTAACAAGACGAGGACCTCATCGATTTCATTGTTTTAGCATCAAATGAAGCATTTTTGCGCGGGTCTTCATTTTGTATTTCGAGGCGGGCAAAACTACAAATGAACACCTAATCGATTTCAGCGTTTTGCTGTCAAAGTGGGTCTTTGTTTTGAAGTTCGAGGCGGGCAAAACTACAAGACGAGGACGTAATCGATTTCGGCTAAACTTCAGAATACCCGGCCACTTCTTTAAATGACCATCGCTTTAAATGACCATCGCTTTAAATGACCCGGTCTTATGTTGAGTGTTGACGTGTTTTGATCCCGAGACACTGTCACGCTGTAACACTGAAATCGATTTAATCTTTGTTTTGTGGTTTTACCTGCCTCGAACTTCAAAACGAAGATCCGCTCAAAAACGCTTCATTTCACGCTAAAACAAAGAAATCGTAATTACCGCTAGTGACATTTCAAGCGAAATTTCGCGCCGCTAAATGAATTGCTGCCCGAAATTTCGCTTCTTCAAATTTCGCTTCCCCAAACGAAATTTCGTTCCGCCTACAACGAAATGCCATGCGAAATTTCGCATGCCTGGACGAAATTTCGATAATTTCAGAACAATAGGTTCATCGAAATATCGCCGAAAATTCGCTTGTTTCGAAATATCGCGCAATTTCGGCAAATTTCGTCGAAATTCGTCGAAATTCGACGAAATTCGTTCTCATTACTTTTGCACAGTACTATATTTTGTCCCATGTGCTTCATGTTGACCAGCAACTTAAGAGAATCACGTTGTTTCTCTCTAAACTCATGAATTTCTACTTGAATTCGAAACAAACTACACCGGGTTTTGCTTTTGACTAGTTGATATTCATGATCAAAGAAATATTGAATCTATCTTCATGCTATGTCGTCGCTTTTCGTCTATCTTAATGAACTCATACCATTTGAAAAAGGTGAAAATGAAAAGGAATTATAGTTTTAAGGATACTCGACAGCCTTCATCGTAAAATTTGAATGCCCTTATTATTAAACGCTTTGATGAACAGGAAGAAAAGTCGCGCAGTTTCGTGGCTGCCAGCTGCATCCGTCCTCGAATTACAAATTGAAAGGTTTTCGCTCAAAATACCCGCAGAAATTGTTTTACTCGTGGTCCTGATTGTTCGTTTTTACGTGCATGTTTTCTATTTGTCAATTCTTGACATTCTTCGATTGAAGAAAGTTTAAACAACACGCAGGCAATTTACCAACCGCGAACGGAGGAGCGTGAAAGTCGGTCAAAATCCAAAGGACGCTACGCTGTTTATTCCACAATAAATATAAATTGCAGTTGTTGCTGCCTTGATTTCTTTGTTTGAGCGTCTCGCCATCTTCCATAGCTTTTACACAATAATGTGTAGTCTCCGGTATTTCACTTCAATAAGGATTAACGGCAATGCTAACAAAAACGTCATCAGTTTAAAGTTTTTATCACAGGTATTGTAACTAACTTGCGGTTATTCCAGCAAGTTCAACTCGTAAAACATGAGCGAACTACCCAGGAATTAAATTGGTAGGAACGACGTTAAAGAAAGAGAATGAAACAGTTCGCCGCCATATACTCACCTCCTCCACAAAACCTTGAATCTGGTCATTTCACGTTTTTCACGTGTCGTTCTCGTTGCTGTTGCCGTATTGGCTGCTTATACTCCCTTATAGCTATAGCTGTCGTTCACCATAAGTCGCAATGTTCGCACCCGTCATCCTCTGTGATGCATATACTGTCAATAGGGAGCTTTAGCAACGACGACCGCAACGGCAACGAGAACGCCACAAAACAATAGCCTTAATGAGCAAAAACAATGGCTCTGCACGTGCGTTTTACATTTTGGTACATTTCTTTCCCGTCCTCTGCAAAACAACAACGTGAAATGACCAGATTTTAGGTTTTGGCGAGGACGCGAGCGTGTGACTGTAAACTTTTCTTTCTTTTTCCTTACTTTAACGGCGTTCATAACAATTTAGTCCCTGAATAGTTCGCCAGTATTTCCCAAGTTAAACAAATTGGAATAATAGCGAAAGCGTTGCAAAAACGAGAAGTTCTATTTTGAAGTGACGTTTTCGTTGCCGTCGCCGTCGTCGTTGCTAAAGCTCCCTAATGTCTTCAATGGCTTGACACAATTTCAAGCACACATTGCGGGCCTATATATACAAAAGACCTGGACAAATTAAAGCTGCGCGGATTGTATATTTCCCAAAAAGTCGTGAGCTATCGTAAATCAAACAGGTTTTTTTTTAAATAATAAGATCATGGCGATTTACAAACTTAGAAAATATACAAACAAGTAAACCTAACTAACAAGTTAAAAAAAATAACTGAAAATAACTAAAAACGACCATATTTACAAAATAAGGAATGACTATTTACAAACTCTGTAAAAAGATAGGTTTCAAAAGCCCTTTTAAAATAATCAATCGAATTCAATCTACGCAAAGCTGGAGGTAAAGTATTCCAGAATCTCGGGGCAAATCAGAGAACGCTATATCTCCATAAGTCTTAGTAAGTGACCTAGGTTGATCCAAGAGCATATTAGTAACAGAACGCATTGATCGTACATGAATACGGTAATGTAACAAATTAGATAGATATAGGCTGGAGACATTTGTAGACTTAAACACTAATAACAAATTAAATTTTAAAAGACTAAAATAATGAGCTGAGAGCCAATGAAGGGGTGATATGCTGAAACCTAGAGGCATGAAATACAATTCGAGCAATTTTCCAATTTCCTTAAATGATACTTTGGAAAACCAAAGAGATAGGAATTGATTTTTTAACAGTCTTCAAAATTGTATATAACGGAAAACTAACCAACGCAAATTTCATGGTAATGAAATCGTTCAATTTAATTTTTCCTCGTAGGACAACAGGTATCAAAATGGCAGAGGGAGGAATTCCTGATGAAAACTTTGAAAGCCTCGCGTACCAAGCAAGGATGCTGATAAACGGTTGGCCGAATTTTGAGTACCAACTGCAGCAGTATTGTTCGTCTGGCCGTAAACACATGACCATTTTACTGTGTGGAAAGACGGGTGTAGGAAAATCACATTTGACAAACGCACTCATTGGACGAGTTCTTGCAAAAGAAGGCGACGATCTTGATCCAGAAACCGACGAGGTGGGTTGAATTTTGCTTCATGTACCTCTCATTTTCCTTCTGTGTTTTTAAAATCCTTTTGACCCACCCGACTCGACTAGCCATTGCTACCTTCGGGTGGGTACTTTTTATCTGTCAAATGTTGTTGTTGTTGCAAATAAACTGCTGTAAAACTGCTGTGATTCATTTCATCTCAGTCCACATGTCGTCGACAAATGTGAAATCAAGATAACAATGGTAGAAGGTTGTTGAAATAATCATTTCAAAAAGTTGTTAGATGGGTTACTGTTGCCATGGTAACTGTGAATTTTTGTTGGTCGCATCATAGTTAGTAGAGGAGACTGGTTATGAAAGCAGGCGAACTTCAAAGACCGAAGTCTTCGTTATGATTTTAAATTTTGGACAGTAAACTGTTATTAACAGCGCAAATAAATGAGTGTTTACTCGAGGTCTAACCCATAAAGTATACGAAACTGAATGTTTTTCATGTGGTTTAAGTTTAGAAGTGTGGTAGTTCAATTGAATTTTTACAGCCGTTTCTGTGCCCCAAATTGGATTCCTACCAACATGCAAATTCTTAGCGGCTGTCTGATTTTTAAAAAGAAAAGCTCTAAAAGTGCATATGAAGCGAAATTTTTCACTAGCCTGTTCGAAAGAGCTTTGAAAATGATGAAGAACGGCGTTTATTTTATTGTGATAGCATTCTTGGTTGCCGAGTTATTCAAGGTTTTTCATTTATGCAAATTAGAGGACTTGTGACGTCACAAGGTGGACATATAATGAAGTAAAATCACAAAATATGGAATATCTGTGCAAATACTAAGTCTACAGGGTTGAAATTTTGCAGGGTTGATGTGTTGCCAGAACTACACATTATGATAGTGGTTATGGCGTCACCATAGCAACATACTTGTTACCAGACCTCTACCTTCCCAAACGAGAAATGCCTTATTTATTGCTCCAGAGTCTAACACACTTTCTTATACTTCTGCAGTGTAATGTCCATATTTGCTCGCACCCACTGAATGAACGTCAAGAGCAAACAGCACTTCTTGGGGAGGGAAACTCTGATTTTATCCTTTGGAAAGGTAGAGATCTGGTAACGAGTATGTTGCTATGGTGACATCATCACCACTATCACAATATGTAGTTCTGGCAGGACATCAACCCTGAAAAATTTCAACCCTGTAGACTCAGTATTTGCACAGATATTCCATATTTTGTGATTTTACTTCATTTTGTGTCCACCTTGTGACGTCACAAGTCCTCTAATTTGCATAAATGAAAAACCTTGAATAACTCAGCAACCAAGAGTGCTATCACAATAAAATAAACGCCATTCTTCATCATTTTGAAAGCTCTTTCGAACAAACTAATGAAAAATTTCGCTTCATATGCACTTTCAAAAGTGAGAAGCAGGATAGGTTCTAGCCCGAACAATTTCACTTTTAATTACTGACTTGACGCTACCCTCAGTCCGCTGTCTTATTCACTCCTATTACACCCTTATAAGTCAATAAGAAACTGGTCTTTTTCAGGTCAGTCCCTACCATTTTACAATTAACAACGTGGCGATAACTGTCTACGACACGCCAGGATTAGCAGATGGAACAGGCAATGAAGAAGAATATCTGCGCAAAATTAAGGAGAAAGTAACCGATTTTGACGCCTTTATCTTCTGCACTGAGATGAACACCCAAAGATTTCGCAGCGACGACATTAACACGGTCGACAAGCTGACAAAAGCCTTTGGTCCTCAGCTATGGGAGCACGCAGTTGTGGTGTTAACTTTTGCCAATGAAGTTCATCCTCCCAAAAGCAAGAGAGTCATGAATGTGCAAGAGTTTTTCGATGACCGCATGCGACGTTTCAAAAAGAAGATACAAGATGTCATTCGGAATGCTGGCGTGCAAGAAGATGTGGTGATGTCTGTACCGTTTGTTGCAGCTGGAGACTTGAGCGAGCCACAACTACCTGGTATCAGTAATTGGATAACGGCCTTTTGGATCGCAACCTTCAAACGCCTAAACAGAAGTGCAAGATCTGCTTTTTTCCTGGCAAGCATCGATCGCATTAATTTGTCTTCCTGTGGTCAGGAAATACCGAGAAGAAATTGTCCTTCTAGAAGAAGCCTACCACCACGAGAGTTCGCAGACGAATATAAACTGAAAAGACGGATGATGCGAAGAAGCTTTCAAGGGTTTGAACTCGAGGACCGGGAGTATTGTGGTGACCATAACTCTGACAGTGGTGATGCCGATGAACTCCACCGCCTCAAATGCCACTCTATGCCGGTGAGAAGATCAAGACGAAACCAAAACCAAAGATGAGAGCCAGCCGTAAAGATGCCCCTAAACTCGACATGGACGAGTCCTCAGCCAAAGACGTAGTGATGGAGATTATTGGTGAGGTTGCAAAAGTGGCTGGCAAGCACGTAGGTGATTGGATTCAACCAGGAGCCGGTCGCTGCTTTGGAATCGTATTCAGTTGGATTATGAAGCAAATCAACAAATGGCTTTGGAAGGATTCTGAAGAGGAAAATGGTAACGAAAATGATGAGCATGAAAGTGAGCATGAAGAAGCCTAAAAGGATTATTTATGGAGGTGGAGCATTGAGGACAGTCACAAATTAGTAAACACTTACATTGTAATTATTGTAGCCTTGAAATAAAAGATGGCTGAGCCTGATGACCCTTTAAGAAGAGAAACGACACATTTGTCCGACGATCAGTTCCATTTACAACTTCAATGCAGTCATTGCATTCTGTCGTAGCTCCTTTGATGTAAAGCCACCTCTCAGTAAGCGGCTCACGATGGCTAAAACAGCTTCCTCCAACTTACTATTCTATTCCTGGACAGTCTACTGACCTTTACTTGCGCAGGAGTTTATAGTTAACAAGCTAAAACAGTATGACCAAGAGTCTTAGGCAGGCTTTCCTATGCCGGAAGCTGAAGGGAGGCTTTGGGTTCTTTGAGTTCGCCATAGTTAATACTCATGCAGTTGAGTTCAGAGACCAAAAACTAAAACTGGATGTCTTGTCATCGGCCAGTTTAGTCATTATTTTTAACAACATTTTTCTCAAAGCTTTTTTTTTTCTTTTAGTCATATTTAAATGTTTTCGATCTTCCACTATACTCAATAGCTTTGGTTGGGATTCTCTGCAGTGGGACGCAGGCGTCAGTTAGGTGTTCAAAGTAACTAGCCGAATTATTCCGTTTAAGACTCTTCAAATCAATCAAAAGCTGTAGAAAGGCATTTTTAAGTACCTTACGTCGTTTGAAGTCTGCATTTTTTTTTTTTTTAACACTTAATTTCGATTGTATACTGACAAACCTTACCTAGAACACTAACATTACTTGCACTTCTTCTAGAGGCTCAGAAATGCTCTTTTAAGCATTTTCCGTGGCATTTTTCTTCAGAAAAGTCAATCTTGGGCAAGTGTAAAAGTTCACTTTTTTATTGCTGAGCGATACTGGTGCCAAGTTAATGACCATTTCAGTTTAAAACATTCAAATCTTCAGGCTCAGCTGATGCCGCTAAATTAACACTTTCTGAAGATGTGGACTGATTATGTTGTACATGATCGCCATTTTTTTCACAGAAGAATGCAGTATTTCGTTTCTGTCTCATCATTTTGAACATGCATTCATGGGTCAGTGCAGTGAATGTAACTCTTGACAGTTTTTTTTTTGGAAAATTAATACCCGTATGCGAAAACTTAACTTGCTTCCCGCTTTAAAATTTCACTGTACCACCAAGATGGAAGTCGTGGAAGAGATAAACCGTATCCGTGACGATCGCCTCGATTTCCTGGAAACCTTTGAAGAACATCGAGAGGCATTGCTGCATGTCTTGAAAAACACCACTGCGATAACCGCGGCTGTACTGGGAGAGGATTATTTACGACGGATAGTAGAAACCTATTTTGGTCTGAGAGACAACATCACCTCAATGGTAGAGAGTAAGGATGTTCTAGAGGCAAACCTGTGCGAGCTCCGTCACAAGGTTTCAAATGCCTCTCCTACGCCAACCAAATGCAAACGGCTCTTTTAAGAGCCATCACAAACGAGAAAGGCTTGATCAACAAATCTTTTAAAATCTATTCTTTTAAATTTTGTTTTCGCTGTGTTTGCAATAAATCGATTGCCAGCAAACGACCTTTTGTTCTTTAACGACAGTTATATAAGAAAGCTCCCACACCGGCTCTTAGCATCGCAGACACGGGAATAATGGTGACCTTTGATGTCACGCGACCTGT
>JAEMWC010000063.1:1302500-1335000 GCA_016490735.1 Pachyseris speciosa
GAAATAACACTGAAAGGAGTGAATACTACCACGGTAAATAAAACAAAACACAAATGCTTGCAATCCAAAAAGATAAGCACGTACATGAACAAGCTATTAAACATATTGATAAGGCACTACACGTTCAATACGAATACTTACGAGCCTAAATTTTCAGTCGGCTAAGTTTCCTACTTGACGAGACAAAATCAAGAGTCTGAGGCATCGTTTACACGGACGCGGTTTCCAATCGACACGGTTTCATGACCTTGAAACCGCATCAAAAACGATACAGTTTCGAAGTGTTTACATGGAACCTATCCAACCGTTTACGTTATGGCGATCTCGTTCTCTGGCATTCTTTTGGAAGCATAACACCGTCCAAAAAGTTGTCCCATCAAGCACGAGTTCTCTCAGTTTTCACAAAAAAAAAAAACGGGTTCCAAATCGTGTGAACTGAACCCGTTACCTGCTACCGGTTCTGAGTAACTGCCTACCGGTCATTCTGCCTACTTTAACTTTGATCATCAACATGTCTCTGATGGATGGTACAATGCCAAATGCTTTAAAAGTTGCTGTACTAACACCCCTACTCAAGAAAAAGGATGCTAACCATGAAGATTTTCAAAATTTCCGCCCAATCTCAAACCTAAAATTTTTGTCCAAATTAATCGAGAAGGCTGTTGCTTGGCAAATAAATGATCGCATATTGAATTACCACCTTGGTGAGAAGTTCCAGTCTGCATACAAAAGATTTCACAGCATAGAAACTGCACTTGTGAGGGTTCAAAACGACATCCTGACTGCGGTTGATAACAACAATTCTGTTATTCTACTTTTACTTGACCTATCTGCTGCGTTTGACACGGTGGACCACGCCATTTTATTATCGAGACTGTCAAATCGTTTCGGAGTGAAAGGAACTGTGCTCGCTTGGTTGAAGTCTTATCTAACGTCTCGCACACAGTTCGTTAACGTCAACGAATTCCACGTCATCCCAACGCTCGCTTAAACGCGGCGTCCCACAGGGATCGGTCCTAGGGCCTCTTTTGTACTTACTTTATATTTACACATCTCCTCTTGCTGACATTATAAAGCGTCACAAGCCGGCTAAACTACCATTTTTACGCTGATGATACTCAACTTTATCTGGCATTTAAAGTGCATATGAAACGAAATGTTTCATTAGCTTGTTCGAAAGAGCTTTCAAAATGATGAAGAATGGCGTTTATTTTATTGTGATAGCACTCTTGGTTGCTGAGTTATTCAAGGTTTTTCATTTATGCAAATTAGAGGACTTGTGACGTCACATGGTGGACACAAAATGAAGTAAAATCACAAAATATGGAATATCTGTGCAAATACTGAGTCTACAGGGTTGAAATTTTTCAGGGTTGATGTCCCGCCAGAACTACATATTGTGATAGTGGTGATGATGTCACCATAGCAACATACTCGTTTCCAGATCTCTACCTTTCCAAAGGATAAAATCAGAGTTTCCCTCCCCAAGAAGTGCTGTTTGCTCTTGACTTTCATTCAGTGGGTGCGAGCAAATATGGACATTACACAGCAGAAGTATAAGAAAGTGTGTTAGACTCTGGAGCAATAAATAAGGCATTTCTCATTTGGGAAGGTAGAGGTCTGGTAACAAGTATGTTGTTATGGTGACGTCATAACCACTATCATAATGTGTAGTTCTGGCAGCACATCAACCATGAAAAAATTTCAACCCTGTAGACTTAGTATTTGCACAGATATTCCATATTTTGTGATTTTACTTCATTATGTGTCCACCTTGTGACGTCACAAGTCCTCTAACTTGCATAAATGAAAAACCTTGAATAACTCGGCAACCAAGAGTGCTATCACAGTAAAATAAACGCCGTTCTTCATCATTTTGAAAGCTCTTTCGAACAAGCTAGTGAAAAATTTCGCTTCATATGCACTTTAAAAGCGACTGTCTTAAGGAAATGGCAGCCTGCAAAACTAATATCGAACAATGTGTTTGTGATATCGATAATTGGATGGTAAATAATAGGCTGAAACTAAATCAAGATAAGACTGAACTTCTTCTTATCAGCTCAAGATATCGTCCTAGAACTCCTTTAGAGTTCCTACAAATTGGTAATGCCACAATTGCTCCCACATCTTCAACTCGTAATCTTGGTGTTATTTTCGATCAGTACTTTAACCTTGAAGAACATGTGAAAGCCATTTGCAAGTCTGCTCACTATCACATTAGGAATATTGCCAAAGTTAGAAAGTACCTCACTGATGCTGTGTTTACACTTGAGCATTTACTGAGGTAAACGTTTACTGACTAAACCTTGGTACATTTCTACCGTGTTTATACTGGCTCAAATAACCGAGGTAAACCTGCCATCAATCACGATAACTATCAAACCGAATTGGCGGCAAATTCTAATAAAATCCATGCATAAAATGCCCGCGTTTATAGGAAGCTGCGGCTCTTGTAGTCCTTGCGTTTTATTTTCTTGTTCTTGAACAGCAAACTTCAGCGGCTCTTATGTTTGCAGCACCTCGAGATGTCGAGGCGAAACCGATTGATCAGATTGATTTTGCTTCAAATTGGTCATGGCAGAGAAACCATGCAACTCTAGTTTGAAACCCTTATCATGGAAATTTCGCTGAAAATTGGTGGAAAGAGAACTTCAGAATATCGAGATGTACGCTCGATTACATTGTCCGAGTGGTTGGTCCGGATTTGCCATGATTCGTAGGTTGATCAAAAACAAACGTGGACACGAAGTCGAGAAAAGAGTCAGAAAACGTGATCGAATGAGACTGACATTACGGGATGTGAAATACCAGGCGTCCGCAAGCGGATATATCTGTCATCTCAACCTTGGTTACCGACCTAAACCATGCCTGATCACAGGGTTAATCGAACGTTTACCTTGGTTAACTTTCTATTGTCTCGGGCGGCGTTTACCATGGTATCAGTTGGCGTTTACACACGCAAAATATTTACCTAGGTAAGTAAACTCCAATACCTCGGTAAAACGCCCTTGTGGTGCATGCTTTCATCACGACTAAATTGGATAATTGTAACTCTCTTTTGTATGGCCTCCCGCAGCATCTACTTTCTAGGTTACAATCGATTCAAAATGCAGCAGCCCGTATTCTAACGCATACCCGAAAATTCGATCACATTACCCCTTTTTGATGAAGCTTCATTGGTTACCGGTTCGATATCGTATAATGTATAAAATTCTTTTATTAGTAATAGTAATTGGACCGAGTGGAGTACAATTCAGGGAGTAATCGCGCGAGTAATTTCAAAATCAGACGAGCGCGAAGCGCGAGGCTGATTTGAAAATACGAGCGCGATTACTCCCTGAATTGTACGACACGCGGTCTAATTACTAATTAATCGTATCTATAACAAATTTCGGAATTAAAAATTTCTTTTGGGAAGGTCTTTTGAGCGAAAACGTCTATAGCGCTTTCCATATGTTTTGAAAACTGCAGGAAACGTTTGCAAAGGAAGCCATTAAAGCGCGCGTAATTGACGTGAAAATCACTTGGTTATCCAATTACAAAAAGTTCAAATTGGATACCTGTAATTGGACACCCACGTGATCGCGCGCCGATTACGTGACAAATAGGCGCGCGGAGAACCAATCACGATCGACAATTTTGTTATAGATACGATTAGTCTTTAAATCACTTAATGGCGCAGCACCTGAGTACATTTCAAATCTTATCTAATACAAAACACAGTCACGAACTTTAAGTTCATCATCACAGCGACTCTTGGCCACCCCGACAGCTCGATTGAAAACATATGGGGACCGTGCTTTTGCCGTGGTGGCCCCTAAACAGTGGAACACTCTCCCATTGGAATTAAGATTGAGTAACTCTGGAAACATTTTTAAGAAACGTTTGAAAACTTACCTTTTTAAAATTGCTTTTAACCTGTAAATAACATTTTTTATATTCTAGCTTATAGATAGTTTTTTTATCCTTTTAATTTTTATTTTATGTGTACTGAATTTTTTTTAAACTTTTTATTGTAAAGTGCCATGAGCAAGTAGTGATAATGGCGCTATATAAATATTTTATTATTATTATTATTATTATTATTATTATTATTATTATTATTATTATAATCGCGCTCGTATTTTCAAATCAGCCTCGCGCTTCGCGCTCGTCTGATTTTGAAATTACTCGCGCGATTACTCCCTGAATTGTACTCCACTCGGTCCAATTACTATTACTTATTATTATTATTATCATCATCATCATCATCATCATCATCATCATCATCATCATCATCATCATCATCATCATCATCATCATCATCATCATCATCATCATTATTATTATTATTATTATTATTATTAGAATGCAGGAAAGCCGTTGTATATTATATAGGGCTATGAGGGAACAAAGACACCGTAGAACGGCAAGGTGTGGCAGTCATGCCTTTTATTAGAATTGGCGAGTTTATGTTGTATAGATGGTCTGCACGTTACGTCATCACCGACATGTTGGAGGACGTAAACAATAGATCTCTCATTAGCTCCTTTTGTTCGTCCTTCAGCATTTGCTCGTTTCACCATTGTTATCTGTGTCTCCAGAGATTGGCTGCAAACCACCCATATATGAACAGAATAATCAGTGGATATTCTAGTAATTAGGCAACCGAAATATTTCAGAACCTGTACGCTATCGTTAAATGGATCACCATCACCGTCATCATTATCATCATCATCATAAATGAAGTACAACTGTCCAACTGATGAGACATTGCCTGATGTCCTGCGCAAGTACAGAAGCACTTACTATGCACGCATTTTCCCATTTACACACGAGCACACGAAAGAAACGACACTCATTTCAATTCCTAATTTTCTGTTCCATTTCAACCATTTTTATTTTTTTCACATTCACGCCCAGGTTCCTCGCCATTGTCTTAGCTCATCCCCGGCGTTCCCCAGTCAGACGTTCCAGGTAAGAGCTGAAAATGGCGTCAAACTAACTTAGGAAGTGTATATATCTACATTGTAGTCATCCAGGGCTGCAAGATTTAATATTCAGCATCGTACCCAAAGCAATGGAAAATCTGACAGAAGACCTGAATAAGGAAGGAAAAAAGGGGAGGTTTGTACGATTATTGTCAAACATTGTACTGTTAATTTATTCGTTCTGGAAGCGTGATCAAATTTTGCCCATCTGTTGACTGAGGCGTTTGCAACTTCTGAATCACTATCCGACTGATATTTCGATATTCTCTGTTAAAGATTTCAGTGAGTAATTGGTTTGAAAATGGAGCCGATGGTTTCTTACAATCCACTTCCGGTTTTAAAGCGGTTGCTACTTTAGACTAGACATGATTCATGATTTCAAAACCTTTTTCTCGTTTGTGCTATTCAGTGGGAAACAACAAAGATTGTGCACTTTTTGCTGTCAAACGTTTTACCGTGCAAACTCAAGATCAAGGCTGTGCAACTCTGACAAGTAAGTTCAAGATTGACCAGGGGCACCCAACGACAAGTTTCTGTAGATATCTGTTCGGTGGAGGGTAATTCGCCTTGGGCTTTCGGCGTCCTTTAAAGAGTGCACTCGGATTTTCGTAACTAAAACGTGGCCTAAAAGATTCGCAATTGGGAAATCATAGCCCCTGAGGTTTTCGTAAAGGTATTATTTGCTGTTTTTGGCAGTCAAAAACGTCAGCTAGCATTTTCGGAAAGAAAATAGTTCCCTATAAAGTTCGTGGAAAGATCATTTCAGCTTGCATTTTCTCAAAGGGAGATTTTGTTCCCTAACATTTTCGGGCAATTAAAATTTCAGCTAGGGAATCCGAACAGATGAACTTCTTCTAGCTAGTGAAAACATCACCTTAAACAGACTTCAAACACCATAAGGTACTTAAAAATGCGTTTCTACAGCTTTTGGTTGATTTGGCTCGTTGGGTGCCCCTGATTGACTAAGTAATGCAATTCAATAATATAGCTAATTAATAGAGTTTTGCTCTGATACATAAATTGAGGTTATATTAAAACTTGAATCTGTTCCTGTCTGACCTTTCCCAAGTAATAAAATAGTCAGTTTTCAAAGTGTTGGTCGTTGTTTTAATAGGTGAAAAATTCAAGAATGCAGAGCATTACCGTTCACATACATTGAAGTACTTGAAGGGTTTTAATTATATGTATGGATAACTGTCCTTTATTGATATAAATTCACAGAAGTTTTAAGCTTTCTTCAAGAAAAGCCATTTACTTAAAATGGCAAAGATGATGTCTACTGACAATCACCTAGCAAATTGTGTTTCATACCATTAACAAAAAAAAAAATTTGGGAACATCACTGTGGAAGTCATTTCAGCAGTTATGCCACCACACCAGTTATATTACATTTTAGTTTGTTTTCCCCTGTCAGGTGTCCTTTCTTACTGTCCCAGGACATTCCATGAACACTTAACTAGACTTACAGTTTTAATCAATGTGCTGATCAAATCAAGATTTCAACCTCTCCACACCTCCTCCCTGAGGTTTTTGAACTTTTGATGTGTGGCTTGTTTAGATTCCCCCCTTGCCACACAGACACAAAAATGGCATTCAAAAACCCATTTAGAGATTGGAACTTTTCTCTGAGGGAAAATGAGTGGCACTGTGTGGTTCCAGAAAATATGCTATTAATTTGCAAGCATAAAAGGAATTTCACTTAGGACCCCCCTCCCCTATCCCCAACTTCCCTGTATTTTTCCTTTTTATTAAGCAACCATGCAATAACCCCACTCCACCTCTCTGGATTTTCCATAATCATTATAAACTTCCCCAAATCCCTCTGGAAAAAAATTATTAGATTTTTCTAACAAGAAGCTACTGCTAAATGGTAATGTACCTAATAAGGCTTTAAGTCTGAAAAACCAAAATGGGAATTTGCTAGAGAGGGAAGCTTCACATTGGAGGGAACTCAATAGAGAGCTCTTATGAAATGTTTCCTACAAAATGCAGAATGATTTTAATTAGCAAACATAGACATCATAAGGATACAGTGGTGTCACTTCATCATGTTCCTTTTCCTCCAAGGAGCTTAAGCGACAAGGATGGAAATGGCAACAAGAACACCACAAAACAATATAGGTTTAATGAGCAAAAACAATCGCTCTGCATGTGTGTTAAATACTTTTTGGTACATTTCTTTGCTGTCACCTGCCAAGTGACAATGTGAAATGACCAAATTCAAGGTTTTGTGTAGAATGTGAGTGAATAACAACAATTTTTCTTTACTTTAATGCCGGTCATATTAATTTAGTTCCTGGGTAGTTCGCTCACATTTTACAAGTTGGAAAAATTGTGGATGAGTTATGATAATGGGAAACTATATTATGAATTTTCGTTTTCATTGCCATTGGCGTCATCCATGCGTAAGCTCCCTAATGTTATCCACTAGGGAAGTCACTATGTGGATAAACTTGTAGCCACTTATCTGCTGGATAAAGCTATCTGCTCTTTGAACTGATAAACCAATGCAAGCAATTATTATAGTTTACTTAAATAGTCAATATGTTACTAAAAAGAATGAACAAATCCATCATGCATTCTAAAATAATGCCATTTTTGAGAAATCAATACTTCACAGTTTTGATCTTACCATTTGATTTTTAGCAAGAAAAACAGTCACCAAACAGGTTCTTAGTGGGGGTCTCCAAGATAACTGATTTAGTATCCTTCCAAAATAGCAGTATCATAGCTGTTTTTTTTAAATCAAGTCATGACTTTGAAAGGCATGGTGATAGCCTCATCAAATTGATAATGGAAGTGTATCCAGATAAAGTCAAAACTTTTCCTTTGCCATGGCAACATCTTGAACAAGGTTTAGCTGGGAAACCAATTGCATGACAAAACTAAACTTAACCTAATCATGTATGTAGGTGTATCTGTTGTAGTTCAATTTTATCCTTGGTTCAATTTTTATTTTCCTTTGTCAGTTCTTAAATAAAACTGAACCAAGGGTAACATTGAACCACAACATAATTTTATCTGTATAACATGATCTACAGGTTATTACATTCTGAAGGCTATGATTTTCTTGTTGTTACGTTACTAGTGAGCCCTGCTGCTTCCAGTTATCTTTTTCCTTTCCATTTGACTTATTTGTGTGTGTTTTTGGTTAAGTTTAAGAGTTGTATTTTAGTATATACCAGAATTAGACTAGAGTGTTCTGACCTGACTGTATATGTAACTCACAGGGACACCAAGCTTCAATGTTAGAGATTAATAAATAAATAACTTTGTTTAATGAGGGTGATGCTTAACAGTCTATGACTGACAAACCTATGGCCCTCGAAATTCCAGTTCGAATAAATTTGGAATTTGGAAATATTGGTTTTTGAGGAGAGAGGAAAACCGGAGCACCCAGAGAAAAACCTCTTGGAGCAGAGTAGGGAACCAACAGCAAACTCAACCCACATATGATGCCGAGTCTGGGAATCGAAACCCGGGCCACATTGGTGGGAGGCATGTGCTCTCACCACTGTGCCATCCCTGCTCCCCAAGATTGAATTTTTTAGGGGGGGGAGGGGGGTGGTTGTTAAGACAATTAATTCAAGTTATAAATGCGTGCAACATGGTAAATGGATAGGCCTGGACTTAATTTATTTTTATGTTTAATTTTATAACTCTGCAAAAGGGGTAATTTACTTGTTCTGGTTTGTATTCTGATGTTTGTGTCATTGATCTATCCTGTCTCAGTCTTTACTGAGGCACTCCCTATTATGCTGTTCAAATCTATCTAGTCTACTGACCTTAAGTGTCATCATTCCAGTCAAAGAAAAGGCTATTGAACAGTACTTGTTGATTTCTGGGGTTTCATGTTTGTCTTTTGCAGGTTAGTACTGAGGTCATTATTGCAATCATGTCACAACAAGTGTTTGAACAAACGCGTCAGAATTCAACCGGCTACAGCAGAAAATTGAATGTTACTCTTCTTGGTAGTGAGTGGACTTCATCAGCTGGTGGTTTGTCCACTTTAAACAGAGAGTTTGCAATCCACCTGTCACGACATCCTGAAGTACAAATCTCCTTTCTGGTCCAGAGGGTGCCTGTACAGGTGAAGACAAAAAACAGGCACAGAGTTTTGGGATAACTGTTGTTGATGCTAAGAAACGACCAGGCTATGAACCTCTTGACTGGTTGAGCTTCCCTCCTCAAGATCTCAGAGTGGATGTTGTTGTTGACCATGGTGTGAAGCTTGGACGGCAAGGACAAGTCATAAGAGATAATGCTTGTCGTTTTCCCAGCCCTAACCCTGACTGTAAGTGGGTCCAGGTGGTGCATACCGCTCCAGAAGACCTGAGCAAGTACAAAAGCTATACTGATCCCATTTCAAAAGGTGAAAGGAAACATGAGCTTGAAGTTGACCTCTGCAAACTTGCTGACCTTGTTGTCCCTGTTGGACCCAGATTGCAGGAGGCGTACTCTTTCTATTTACAGCGATGTAAGAGGGATTCATTCTCTCTCATTCCTGGACTTTTTGACAGGGAATTTGGAGACTTTAAACAATCTCCCAATGAGAATGCCGAATTCAAGGTGTTGTTATGTGGTCGTGGTGATGAGGAGGACTTTGAGGTTAAGGGATACAACATTGCCATCTTATCTTCGTGGGTGCCCCTGAGGGAAAGCAGGAAGAAGTGAGAGAGAGGCTTCTTCAATATGGAATCGCTAAGGAGCAGCTGATTGTGAGAAAGTTTGTACAAAGTAGGGAAAGGATGAAGGATTTACTGTGTGAAGTTGATCTTGCCATTATGCCATCAAAATCAGAGGGATTTGGGCTGGTTGCACTTGAAGCCTTGTCAGCTGGTCTGCCTATCCTTGTGAGTAGTAATTCGGGATTTGCAAGAGCACTAGAGAACATTCCTTTGGGCAAGTCATGCATAGTGAATTCAGATGAACCTACAAAGTGGGCAAAAGCAATTAAAAGTGTCCGTGGTAGGCACAGAGTGCGGCTTGAAGAGATCAGTCTCCTGAGAACATCTTATGACAGGAACTACAGTTAGAAGGAGCAATGTGAAAAGTTTGTGGAAAAGCTGTGGACAATGGTTTATGGTATGGTATTATTTGGTTTTGCTTCTCATCTTCTGTATCATTAACCTAACTGCTAATTTATATGGAGCAGGCTATAATTATCAATGTATGCTCTAATTGCAGTGGTGTGGATCCTAGTTTGCCGCAAATGTTAAACTCACAGTTATGAATTAGTTACTTCAATCTTAATTGAAAGATGCTCAGCAGTACTTGCCTCAGTGATTCCTTAGTGATTCTTTTGAGGTTGAGGTTTGATTTATTTTGACTTCAGATTGACCATGTATCTGGAATTGAAAGAGTAAAATACAGTGTTAAGGCACACTGCACTGTTTTCCTTTCATCGTCCAAGTCTTATGTCTTTTAGGGAAAGGATACCCTGACAAAATGCCGGAGTTAACTGTAGCTTGTAAACAATATTAAGTGTATACAGGCATACAATGAATCCAAGTTAGCCTGCATGGCAGGTATAGGAAGGGAAGGGAATCCCCTTTCTCCTAGGGGGGGATACTAAAAAACATTTAATACAGGGAGGCTCCGCCCCAAGGTCCGACCCCAGTTATCCTTCTGTATACCATTTTTGACAGAAAAGGTACCCCTTTCGTATACCTATGTCTGTTCAAAAATTATTGTAATGAAAGGCCCTTTTAAATACCTAAATGACATTTCCCTACCCTTTCGTATACTTCGACTTGTAAAGGGAATCCCCTTTCTCCTGAGGGGGGGGGGGGGGGGGGGAGGGGGATGCTAAAGAAAAATTAATACGGGGAGGCTCCGTCCCGAGGTCCGACCCCAGTTATCCTTTTGTATACCATTTTAGACAGAAAAGGTACCCCTTTCGTATACCTTCAGTACAGTCATATGTGTGTTCGAAAATTATTGTAATGAAAGGCCCTTATGACACCTAAATATACCTATACAGATTTCCCTACCCTTTCATATACTTCGACTTGTAAAATCCCTGGCCTTTCATATACCTATAACATGGAAGAGGAACCCCTTTCGGGCGAAGCCTGACCCCGTATAGGCCATTATATGGGCCCTTTCTATGCCTGCCATGCAGGCTACATCCAAGTGGACAATATTATTATTACCATGCATGCGACTACTTGCTGTAGGAACTACTATTGTTCCATTGCGTCAACAACTAGTTTCTTCATAGCTTGCTATTTTCAAGAGATGATGGCAAAACATCAAATGATTGGCTCTAATCAGTTCTTTTTTTGTAGGCTCTTCTGCTGGCAGTGTGACAACACCAAGAGCAGAGTCCCTTGTACAGCAGCTGTCATCTGCAGCTGCTTCTCATAAAGGTATCTCAGGACAACAATCTTTTTATGATGAAGAAAAGGAACTGACTGGAACTACTCATGAAGACAAACCATCTGGTAAAAAGTCTTTCCAAAAGGGAAAAAAGCGAAAGATCTCTGGATCCACGTTTGACCTAGGTATGAGAAATAGTTTCCTTTATCAGTATAGTTTTTGTCGTATTGAATTCAGGTCCAAATCCACTAGGCTGTTCGACTTGTCCATGTTCCTCTTGTGCTATTTGGTTCACAGCTAGATGTATTGGGGAATGTTGTGTATAGTTCCACCAGGGCACCCCTTAATTATTTTGGTGGGAGTATTTGGCTCTCTTCTTTACATGCGAATCTTAATTAACCTTTTAGACTAACATATAGATTTTGTTCAAACCAATATCATACTGGCAGAAGGCTGGAGCACTCACGTCAAACATACTCAGCTTCAGACCAAACTGATCAAAATCTTTACCCCATTTTAGACCATTACAGCTCAAAAACTGTCTGTTGGTTCCTTGGTTTGCTATATACATACTTTTAAAATGTACAGACAAAACTGTAGTACATGTACTTTGAGTGTGACCTGTCCTTTTCAGAGTTCATACCTCGCTAACTAATGTGTGTCCTACGATTTGAACCAGGTTCAAGTCCTTGTTGGTGTTTGTTTTGTTGTTTATCTTTTTGAAACGATACTCTGGTTTCTTTGTTACTCAAAAAGTGAGAGCTAGAAATTCCAGGTCAAAATGGAATCCATGTGCAACAGGATTATCAGACGTTTAACGGGTAACTGTCACTCTCGTTAAACAACCCAATTTTGTTTGAATTGTTTTTGTTAAAAAAGAAATGACAGTCTGTTGAATGGAGATTTGTCGCTGAGGACACACCCCTGTAAATGTACCAGAAGCTTCATTATACTTTTAAGTCTTTGTCCCGTTTTTCAGATCGTCATATCAAGCTGGTATTCGGCACCGAGGAACAAGATGATGAACAGAGAGAAGCAGTGTATGAAATTTTAACTAGTCATGGAACGAAGTATGTGAAATTCCATAACCTTTCCAGAGATGTATTAGAACAGGGAGTAGCCTTTTTTGAATTTCTGGAAAACACTTACAAAGTCAGCCTTATATGTGTCAACAAGAGTTCGTTGGAAATTGTAATGTATTGTCCTACCTTACAAAGTCTTGAACATCTGTGGAGTGACTATCTTTCTGGTTACCTCAACGACGTTGCTGAGAAGCTGCTGGTGACTGATGAAATTAAGAGAAAACTCAACCTGGAGACGGTGAGATTCAAGACAACTATAGAAAAGGAAAAGTACTTGATGTGCAAGAAGGTTCTTATGGAAATGTCAGGTGAATATTTGGTAAAACTAATATAAATTTACAGGGTAGGATAGCAGGCGTTTTTTTTTTAGTTTTGACCTGTCAATTACTGGCGAGCGATGGACATCAATAATTTCATTATGAAGGATTTACTATAACAGCATTCTCCCAGCAAACAATTTTGAATCGTATAACAGTTGTTTTCGCCAATCGCGGCTAATTCGATAATGCACCAATAAAATTGCAAGCAAACTACATCGTCGCTTGATATGGACTCAGAATTCGATTTTTTGCTCCGATCGTTGCGATTTGGCAATGCAGTTTGCAACAAAATCTCGCATTATTAATGTTGGAATTACTTGTTGACGATTTGCAGTATTTAACTGAGAGGGTAACAGCCAATTTCATGCCAGATATCGTTCATTTTATCCGCCAGTCTGGTAAAACCATCATAGCAGTAGCGGGAACAACTGGCGATTTTAGTTGTGTGGTATGCAGAATTTGGTCCGTTTTTGCCGTGGTTTGTCATTGAATCGCTTTTTAAATTTTTTTTTCTCCGATTAAAATTTCCTGTCCAATATATTTCAAGCCAAATTGAAGAATAAAAGAGTGCATAAAATTTACACTTTAATGAAGCAGTTGGCGCGTACTCATCTTGCTGCTCCTAATACACCTTATATGATTAGCCCTCTTGGCCTCGTCAACAGGTACGAAATACAAAAGAATTTTGAAGTGAAAATGAGGCAAAGAGGGCTAATTAACATGCAAACAAAAGAATAATAAATTGGCCGCTATTTTGGAATAAGGTGTATACACCAATTTGCTAATGATCAGTTCCTGGTGAATTGTGGGTAGATCCAGTTCTTTGTGGGGGCAAACGACCATTTTAGGACGTAATTTGAAATTGTAATTTTGACCGTTTGTCCCCACAAAGGACTGGATCTACCCACAATTCACCAGGAACTGATCATTAGCAAAATGGCGTATTAATCAACGTTTTTTGTTTGCATTTACGTGAACCAAGGGAAAGAAGGCAGCACTCATTTTCCACCCCAAGAACCAGATCAGCCAGAAGACGCAAGAGAAACTAGGACAAGTTCAGACAATCAGCAAGTAGGAAATCCGTCGTTTTGTATTTTTTAGTTTTAAAACTAGCAATTCACGGTGGAGTCAGTTGAGAACCTACCAAGCTGTTTTAACCAATGTTTAGACACAAGTTGTGTTAATCTAAAGTGCTCCATTGTCTAAAATTTGCACTATTTCATGGGTCTGGGTTTGTTGTCATAACATTAATTATTTTATATTACTATTACATGCATTTTGAACATCATCGCTTGCATGTCAATATTTAATGATATTTCATCTTTCTGTTGCCCATTTTCTATGAAATAATCAAATGCACATTAAAACACTGGCCGGGGGACTTTGCCAAACTGGTTGCAGCTCAGTTTACAATTAATGAAGTAACTAGCTGAGTTATGAGTGCCCCAGTAATGAGAATGTCAACTGATTAAGACAGACATTAGGCGTGGTCACTGCCAGAGATTTGTTACTTTCCTAGTGGTTCTTTTTCTTCCCACAGAGTCAGATTAAGCGAAAGTACTGTGAGACAGGACCTACGGTTTATTGTCCTCATTCGAGAAGACTAGAAAGTCTAACCGTTTGGAGATACCCTTACAAAGGCAGCACTTTCTCCTCAATTACTTAAAGACCCTGAGTGTTGGTCCGGCTGGGGTTTGAACCCTCGACCTCCCGCACGGTAGTCCGGTGCTCTACCAACTGAGCTAACTGGTCGGCGGTATAAAAAAAAATATTATACGTAGAATTCCTAGTTTTAATGTTTTTATTTTATCGTTTAGGGTACAGAAAAGGATTTAAGCTTAGTGATTAGAGCCATAAAGGCCAAGGTAAGTGTATCTGATGAAAAATCATTTACTGTGTTATTCTTGAACTTTAAATATGTCAATGGCCCTAAAACTCTTAAGGCTTATAATTTTTCAAGGTGATGGAGGGGGATTTGATAAAGGGAAGTGGAGGAAGGCAGGATCAGAGACTTTTTTCCTGAAGATCTTGAATTTCCTTTGTGTATGCTTACGCAACAGGCGTCCACAAGTACTCTGCACAAAGCCTCCATCTGCGGACGTTACGAGACCGTTAAAATGCTTCTTGATAACGGTGCTGATGTGGACCAAAGAGATCAGCTTTTGCTTTTCTTCGTTTGTTTTCATTTTTCTTCAGTTTATGTATGTAGGATATACAAGTTGAGATCTGTCTTTTTCTTTTTTCCGTTGTGTTGTTTCTCAATAAAACCTCACTTTCTTTTTATTTGTAAATGTACCTGATTAAAGCCGAGTAACTCCTTTAATCAAATGGGTTCGGGTTGCCTTCGGGGTAAAGTCTGGTTGCCTTCGGATTTCATGATGACTAAGTTCATTTTCGAAATAAAGTCGAGTTCCGCATTTCTGATCAGGTTTTAGATATTTCGCTGTGTATGCGTGAGTTGGCCTGATGTCATGAGAATAAATTGCAAACATGACTCTCTGATTGGTCCAGTTTGAACGTCCTGCCCTCTTATTGCGTGACGTCATCGTCTCGTGGTCCCATATCCGGTTCTATGATTGGTCCAGGCTTTTCCCTTATTAGTGCAAAATTATTTTCCACCAATTAAAAGCCGACGCATAAATTTTGCCGTACATTTTAACTGCTAATACTACTGGTGCTTGGAGTGTAATTGGCATATTCTTACTTTTTTTCTATATTTTTTTCTTTCCTCAGTTTTCTTTAACACCGCTTCACCTTGCCTGTTGGTATGGACAGGAGTCCGTTGCCAGGTTGTTGATAGAACACGGTGCAGACGCCAACGCTTTAGACAGGGTGAGTTGAGGAGGCAAGTAAACTCTGAATCCTTGTGTTAATTCAACTGCTAGCTTGCTGATCGAATTTGGCTTGCATGATTGAAAGTTCCCGTCCCACGGTGTTAAAGTATTCTTTAATTCAACAGTCATCCCTTTTAGGATGATGGTGGTGGTGGTGGTGGTGGCGATGATGATGATGATGGTGATGTTGAAGATGATAAGGGGTATTTTGAGAGAAACAAGACGGGAAATTACTTTACCTGTGTCTTTGCATGATAAGAAAAATGTCACGCAATAAGGGTCACTCATTATAGTCCAGTCACACGGACGATCTCTCACTACAACCGATCCTGCCTTTGTTTTGTAACAAGTACGTTTAGACTGTTCACATTTATAGCAGATGTAGAATTAGGCAGACCTGACATTCTTCCTGTTTCTTTCGTTTTTCTGTTTTAGTTTCAACGTACACCTCTACAGAAAGCTGAACGTAACAACCATCAATCCATAGTGCATTTGCTCCTGGAGAACAATGCAAGTCCAAGTTTACGGCAACCAGTAAGATATTCACAAGTCACTTTTTCCCGGTTTTTATTTATTCTGATCATTTTATTTTGAGGTACCTTGGGGAAAAAACGGAGTATAGGAGCGAAATTAATCTTGTTGTTCTGGTTAAAAAAACACACACAAAAATAAGGGGCAACACACGCTCATCTGTGAATGATGTATGAAATGAATCATATGTGAACTGCGGAAATGAAATCAAATGAATGATCCTCGCAGTTGTGAACGCAATTTATGCAATTGCGAAAAGAAGCCTGAAAAAAATTCAGGACTTCAACGGGGTTTGAATCCGTGACCCCGCGATTTACCGTTGCGATGCTCTAACCAACTGAGCTATGAGGCCAATTGCATAAATTGCGTTCACAACTGCGAGGATCATTCTTCATTTGATTTCATTTCCGCAGTTCATATATGATTCATTTCATACATCATTCACACTCATTTCTTTCACGGGAACATATGAACCCACAATTGACCTGCTCCCAACGTCAGTGGCTTCATAGCTCAGTTGGTTAGAGCATCGCACCGGTAAATCGCGAGGTCACGGGTTCAAACCCCGTTGAAGTCCTGAATTTTTTTTTTCAGGCTTCTTTTCGCAATTGCATAAATTGCGTTCACAACTGCGAGGATCATTCTTCATTTGATTTCATTTCCGCAGTTCACATATGATTCATTTCATACATCATTCACAGATGAGCGTGTGTTGCCCCTTCACAACTGCGAGGATCATTCTTCATTTGGACACACTCATCTACTCAACATTTACCTCAAGCATTAAATTTTTCTTTACTTTTTTATCCTTACAAATACGAAGTGAAGCGGAACCATCAAGCTGTTTCGTGAAGCGATGTGACGTCCAGCGAAGTGGCCATAAACCATCCAGATCTAAACCATGTTCATGATGATCCCATGTTTATTACTCGGGCCGTTTTTCGTTTCCGTCTTGGTGTCCAGAATTTCCAGCGCATGTTTAAGCTTGGTAATTTTAAGGTTACCGTGTACGTTCAGAGGTGTCTCTAATCTAAGGGCTGTAGCGGCTCTCGATTACAGCCCAGAGACCATAAACCCTATATCAAATTAAACTAGCTATCCGAATATTTCCTTAATTTTGTAAGAAAGTGAATTATTGAATGTTTAAATCATCTTTTGAAAGCTATAACTAAATGCGATTTTTGTATTTAGGGAATTTGATATTTATCTGAAAGTCTGGAACTCAGAAGCTAAAATAATGTGTTGGAGTTTTCCTTTATTCGATTGTGTTCCAAAGTTACGGAGAATTTTCAAATTCGCTACGAGAAAAAAAATACGGAGCGACCGCACGGAAATGGCTCTCCCTGAGCGCACAACGTTTTTGGATTATATAATTTGCCCAAACGTTTTAGTTGAAGATACGTTATTCTAGCTACTGTCCAAATTTGATCGAAATCGAACAAATCGCGCTTGAGTTGTAACTCTTGAAAGTGTCCCCTTCAAGACAAAAATAAACTTTGCGAAAACAGCGCTTTAAAAAACCCTCCACTGCACAAAGAAACACCGCCCCCAAACACCGCCATCGACCTGACGATCATCCAATCAATTTACGCCAACTCTTCTTCTGGTCACCTACTGTGGAAATTTTCCGCGTAATTTTATCTCCACGTAAACACTCGTGCTCCAATCAGTTCACTAGTTTATCATTTTGTTACATATTCTCTGGCTTTAACTAAGTCTACTCTACCCATCGTCATAGCCGAAAAACTAAAGGCGCACGACCTTCATGAAGCAAAGCAACTTTTTCGCATCCAATATTAACCGCGCAATTTGTTCCGGTTGGCCGCATTCGCATCAATATACTGTCAGCGTTTACATCCGGTGCAAATAGGTTATTTATATCCCAATTTCTTGGCGACTATTCACTCGTTCTGAATCATGCTTTTTTTGTTTGAAAGATCGCAATCAAAAGTTCATTTTTGTGGCAAAAATAGAAATCGAAAATGTGAACGTACACGGTAACGTTAAGCCCACGCTACTGGAATTTCACAAGAAAAGATCTTTAACTTCTAGTCGACGAGGTTGGAAATCACAACCTTTGCGCTCTCATCCCCTGAGTTGCGAGGTCAATCGGAAGCATGATGTCGGAATACACCGTTTTGCTAATGATCAGTTCCTGGTGACTTGTGACAAGTTACCAGGACATGGTTACTCTCTGGCAGACTGGATTTACTGGTTATCTCTGAGACTAAAATCGACGTTAGCTTTTCCGATAGTATGTTCCATGTCGAAGGTTTTCGTCTGTGTCGCAGCGACAGAAAGGCCGGAGGTGGAGGGCTGATGGTATACGTTAGGTCTGATGTATGGTTTGTTAGGATTGAACAGTTCAAAGGCCTGTCGTCGCAAACCTTGTCTAACTTTAGAACTGAGTCAATAACTCTCAAGGTCAAGATAGGAAAAAAATGGATTACTGTTGTCGGCATTTACAGACCTCCGTCTATTCCCTTATCTACATGGACGCACGAGCTGTCGGTGCTCTTTGAGGCGGCATCTAGATTAACAAATACTGTCTTTTATGCGGGTGATTTCAACGCTGACCTCCAAGTCCGGGACAAACCACCAAAAGAGGGTCGAAAACTGCTAGATCTACTGGATATTTATGATCTTCACTGTTTGATCAACAAGGCCACAAGGAAAACAAAAACCTCGGAAACACTTCTTGACTTAATCCTGACAAATAACAAGAGAACTACTTTAACATCAGGTGTAGTGGATACCCTTGTAAGTGATCATTCTCTGGTTTATACGGTTTTGCGATCATCAGCGCCGCGATCGCGTTCGCGTAAAATTTATTCTCGAAGTCTGAAAACCTTCAGTCAACAAAATTTTGTGCGGGATATGCAAATGGCCCCTTTTCACAATATGGATTTATTTGACGACGTGGATGATAAACTTTGCACCTTTGAACAATTGTACGTAGACATTCTTGATGAACACGCACCGCTCAAAGTGACACACATCAGGGGCAAACAAGTGCCTTATATGACTGATGAATGGCGCAAGGCAATTAGACACCGTAACAAACTTTGGAAGATTTTCACGAGAGAACGTACAGATGAAAATTATGAAAAATATAAATGCCAGCGTAATAAGTGCACTTCTCTTAGACGCAAAGCCATAAGAGCAAATTTCAGAAGGAAATCATCAGAGCCAGAAAATCCGCGCGAGTTTTGGTCTGTTTACCGCCCCTTTTTGAATTTTAAGACAAAACAAGCAAACGACATTATTTTAAAGGAGAATGATATTGTTGTTAGTGACAAGAACGAAATTGCCGATTTATTCAATAATTACTTTGTTCAAATTGCCGATTGCGCTGCCCAAGTAGGTGAAGAAGACTATGGACAGGATTATGCAAATCATCCGAGCATTCTTGCCATTCATGAACACAGCTCAAAAGGCCATTTCACATTTCAACACACCAACCAGGTACTGGTAAATAAATTGCTCCTGGATATAAATGTCCGAAAATCATGTGGCCACGACATGATTTCTCCGAGACTACTTAAAGAGTCGGCGGCTGTGATTGCTGGGCCAATAGCTAATATCATTAACTCCTCGGTCGATCAGTGTAGATATCCAGCCTCGTGGAAAATGGGACAAGTCATTCCACTATTTAAAAAAGATGACGAATCGAGTAAGGCAAACTACAGGCCGGTCACAGTTTTGCCAGCAATTAACAATATTTATGAGAGGATTTTAGCCGCACAGCTAAATGACTTCTACACTTCTATTTTGTCTGATTTTATAAGCTCGTATAGAAAGTTTCACAGCTGTGAGACATCGTTATTAAGAATGACAGAAGAGTGGAGGTCTATGCGTGATGATGGACAACTTGTGGGGATAGTGTCTATGGATTTGTCAAAGGCCTTTGATGTTATACAGCACCCCCTGCTATTAGCCAAACTCAAAGCCTACGGATTAGACGAGGATAGTTGTGCCCTGTTAAGAGACTATCTGTCAAATCGACAACAGAGGGTGAAGATTGGTGACACTTTCTCGTCGTGGGAGACTGTTAAGCGCGGAGTGCCTCAGGGTAGTGTTTTAGGCCCCATTCTTTTTAATATATTTATAAACGATCTTTTCTATCATATAAAGAGAGCTAAGCTTAACGCTTATGTTGACGACCATCAAATTTATTACTCAGACAAGGATCCGGTGGCACTAGAAAAATGCTTGTGTAAGGAAGTAGAAACAGCAAATCAGTGGTACAATGTAAACGGAATGATTGTCAACGAAACAAAACATCAGGCCTTGATCCTTGGTGACACGGAGTATACTTTCTGTTTTCCAGTCAACGAGTCAATCGACATATTTGGTATGAACATTGACAACAAACTTCAGTTTGATAAACACGTATCTTCGGTTTGCAAAAAGGTCAATAATCAGTTAAATGTCATTATAAGATTTAGAAAACTGATCTCCAAGGCCACTTTGGTTAAACTGTACAAGGCCTTTATCTTGCCGCACTTTCACTATTGTTCATCGGTGTGGCATTTCTGTGGCGCGCGAAATACCGAGAAAACAGAAGCTCTCAATAAAAGGATTCTTAGGTTCATTCTAGATGATTTCGAATCTACATATAACAACTTATTGGACAAAGTTAACCTGGTTTCTCTATATAAAAGACGTATACACAATATGTTAATTTTACTCTACAAAAGTATATTTTTAACTAAATATCCTATCTACATGAGGAATATGTTTACTCTTCGTACTACTTCCTATAACTTACGCGGTAACTACATTCTGACACTCCCTGTACCTAAAACTACTGCTTATGGCCTTCGCTCCTTTTCTTATCATGCCGCTAAACTATGGAACTCACTGCCGGACATTGTTCGAACTGCTAACTTTAATGACTTTAAAAATGCATTAGCCAACCTTAACTTAATGTAAATTTGGTAAATTTTGTAATTTCTGCTTATAGTGTTTTTATAATATTGTACGCAGATTTTATTTATTTTAGCCATTAATTGTAAATATTGTACAGAATTGTAGTTTATAAGTTATCGTATGTTTTGTTGACTTCTTTTGTTATTGTTTTCTCGGAAACATTAGCTTTTATAATAGCTACTCTTAAATTCGAGAAAAAAATAAAGTTTATGTATGTATGTATGTATGTATGTATGTATGTATGTATGTATGTATGTATGTATGTATGTATGTATGTATGTATGTATGTATGTATGTATGTATGTATGTGGGTCAAACGGCCATTTTAGGACGTAATTTGAAATTGTAATTTTGACCGTTGGCCCCCACAAAGAATGGGTCTACCCACAATTCACCAGGAACGGATCATTAGCAAATGGTGTATTAAGGTATGTGCTGTGGAATGTGAAACCCTTGCAAATCCTTCTGAAGTTCATGTCCTAGAAACAACTTTCCCATATGTTGCGGAAACCCAAGGCAAGTTAAATTCCGTTCAACCGCTGAACCGTATATCCGCTTACTTCGCCAAGGTAAAGTGCAAATGTTCGAAAACCAGTCTGCAACTGCTGTCTCCGATTATTTCTCTGGTGTAAGACCTGCGCCTATATACCAACCGTGTAGCTGAGATATACACCCCTACTGGGCCATTAACGGTAAAAGAGAGTACAACAGAGGTTCTCCTGTGTGTTCTTCATTACCTGTAGTGGCGAAACGAGACAGCGGCTCGGAGACCGTGCGAACATATTCTCTCTGTCGCGCAAAGGAAGCGGGAACACCTGTAGGCATACATTTCTCTTCACCTAGGCACACAGAAGATGACACGAGGATGTCCGTGGCGAAGACAGGTTTCCGGATCATGGCGTAAAGGCGGGCGGTTCGAGTCGTTTGTTTCTTTTTATATACGACGCCAAGAGCCGCACTGCGTGAACATTTTAAATTTTCATCTTCATGTAACTTTTGTCAGCGCGCCTTTCGCGACATAACTTAACCCACTTACGGTTCTTTACTCTGGGCATTCTAACGAACCTCTTGCCTTTCAACAAACAGTCAAGCGAACAAACAACCTTACGAGTGGGCAAAGAACCATTTTGGAGCGAACGAGGTGAACTTAGTTGTAACTGGTGCAGTCAGAAAATTCGCGCACAAATTCTGAAACCCGTAAAAATCTACTTTCAAGTGACAGCTAATGAGTGTCCAATTTGCCTCTATTTGTTGCACTTCGGAATTAATTAAACCGGATATCAACGAATTCTCACGGCGAATGTCGAAAAACAAGAGTAATAAAGTTGGGATAAATATGAATGTGTTTTAAGTCTGGATGGCTTAGCGCGCGCTCCTCGTCACTTAAAAAAAGATCACGAGCGCGGTGTTTTTTCATCACTAATGAAGCAGAAGCAGTGCACGCTAAGCAACTTCATGCTTTCAACAAACGTGTCTATATATGGCCCAACACAGTGATAACAATACAATCTTATTCAGTTGAATGCTTGATTGATTGATTTGTTTGTTCACTTATTTATTTATTTGTTTGTTTGTTTGTTTGTTTATCTTATTTCTATGTCGTTCCGAGACTGACTAACAACAAGCCCAATACCAAGAAAACAACTATTTCTTCAAATAGTGAAATCCATGTTAAACATTTTTCATTCCAGCTCCGTCTGAAGACGCTAGCGCGCAAGGCGTTCTTGCGTGAGGACAGACTTTCGGGTTTTAATCTACTGCAGGCAGCTGTCTTGGAAGGAGACTATGATACTGTGTCGAAAGCGAGTACCCTTCTGAATGACTTTGTGAAAGGAATGAATTTTGATAAAACAAGACACGACGCAAAAAAATATCCCGGAAGATCTGCAGCTGATATTCTTTTAAATCCGGACACGAGAATGCGAGCTCATACTGCTGTCGACAATCTTAACCAAAAGATGCTTGAGAATGTCAAAACACTGAATGAGTTACACTTTCGTGCAAAGAGCGACGATGAGGAGAAGGTCATAGAGCTCGTGTTGAATGACGGTGTAGATATTAATATCACCGGAAGAAGCAATCTTACACCTTTGCTGTTTGCGAGCCAATCATCCTCAAGTACATTAATCAAATCCCTCATCGATCTTGGTGCGGACATAAATGCTCAAAGAACGGACGACATAGTAACACCTCTATTGTTGGCGGTTCATTGTAACAACTACATGACCGCTCACATAATATTAGAGTATGTAGCTGACGCGAGTATCCGGAGGACTTATGGCGACACACCATTGCTATGGTCTGTCCGCAAAGGCTTCTTAAGCATTTCTCAGCTTCTTGTACAATCAAGATGCAACCTGAACCTTCGGAACTACCAAAGTGAAACACCCCTTCATATTGCAGTCGAGAAAAAACAAGCACCTTTCGTCAATCTCTTACTCGAGAACAAGGCAGACAGGAACATCAAAGACTCCTATGGAAATACAGCGCTTCACTAATCATCTCGTGGAGGATTTGTCAAAATTTCCGAGGCACTAGTTGAGTCAGGATGCAACGTCAACCTGCAGAACTGCAATGGCAAAGCCCCACTCCACTTTGCAGTTGAGGGAAATAGTGAACCGCTCGTCCAGCTGTTGCTGGAGAACAAAGCAGATGTGAACATTCAAGAGAAAAGTGGAAACACGGTCCTTCATAAATCTGCTCGAGGAGGTTTTTTAAAGATTTCTCAGATTTTAATTGAATCAGGAGGCAACGTCAACCTGAGGAACTACTGGAGTGAAGCTCCACTTCACATTGCAGTTGAGGTAGAAAGTCAACCCCTCGTCAAGCTGTTGCTCGGTCACAAGGCGGATGTGAATATTCAAGACGACAGTGGAGACACAGCACTTCACAAATCTGCTCGTCGAGGACTTTTAACCATTTCGCAGATACTTATTGAATCGGGATCCAACATCAACGTGCAAAATTACGAAAAGGAGACCCCACTTCACATTGCAGTCGAAGAAAATAGCGAACCTCTTGTGAAGCTGTTCCTCGAACACAAGGCGGATGTGAGTATTCCAGACGATGTTGGAAATACAGTACTTCACAAATCCGCTCGTAGACGATTTTTTACCTTATCGCAGTTACTTATTGAATTCGGATGTAGTGTCAACCACCAAAACTTCTTCCCCCCAACGCCCCTTCAAATTGCTGCCAGAGAAGCTCCCTCCAAGGTGTTACAAGAAAAAAAGGCGGACGTGGATATTCAAGACAGTAATGAAAATGCAGCACTTTTAAACGTATCGGAGGTACTACTGCGATCAGAATTTAATGTCAAACTGCACAACTACTTCACCCCAGCCCCACTTCATATTGCTGTCGAGGAAAACAGTGAACCTCTTGTGAAGCTCTTACTTGCGAACGAGGCGGATGTGAACATTCCAGACCACCGAGGGAATACAGCACTTCACATATCTGCTCTTGAAAGATGTTTCAACATCTCGCTTTTACTAATTGAGTCTGGATGTAACATCAACCTGCGAAATTACAGCGGTCAAGTCCCGCTTCATATTGCTGTCGAGGAAAGCAGTGAACCCCTTGTCAAGCTGTTGCTTCAAAACAAGGCAGATGTGAATATTCAAGACTGTAGTGGTGACACAGCTCTTCGCAATTCTGCTCGTGGAGGATTTTACAACACTTCGCAAATGTTAATCGAGTCACGATGCAACGTTAACCTGAGGAACTATTGGGGCAAAGCCCCACTTCACATTGCTGTCGACATAGAAAGTCAACCCCTCGTCCAGCTGTTGCTTGGCAACAAGGCGAACGTGAATATTCAAGACGACCGTGGAGACACAGCACTTCACAAATCTGCTCGTCGAGGACTTCTTAACATTTCGCAGATGCTTATTGAATCAGGATCCAACATAAACGTGCGGAATTACGAAAAGAAGACCCCACTTCATATTGCGGTCGAAGACTACAGGGAACGTCTTGTCGAGCTGTTCCTTGAAAACAAGGCGGATGTGAATATTCAAGACTCTAGTGGAGACACAGCTCTTCACAAATCCATTCATGGAGGATTTTTCAACATTTCGCAAAAGCTAATTGAGTCGGGAAGCAACGTCAACCTTCGGAGCTACAACCTTGAGACCCCACTTCATATTGCAGTCAAGAATAATAGTGAAGCTCTTACCAAGCTTTTGCTTGGAAGCAAGGCGGAAGTTAATATTCAAGACTCTAATGGAGATATAGCTCTTCACAGCTCTGTTGGAAGAGGATTTCTCAACATATCGCGGTTGCTTATTGAGTCGGGATGCAACATCAACCTACCGAACAACGAAAACAAAACCCCAGTTAGTATTGCAGTCAAGCAAAATCGAGGAATTTTAGTCAAGTTGTTACTTGAAGCGAATCCAGAGAAGGATATACCAGAAGATGAAGAATGTGATAAACTGCAAACGTCTATTTAGGACTGGCGCCATGTTGCTGTGGATGAACCAGATGACAAAGCTGATCGAATACCGCTGGAATCCTCCGATGTTTCGCTTTTTGGCAGCACGGCAAGGATTGGAGGAATAGCAAAAGTTGCAAAAGGAGATCCAACTCTGTAGATTAAATCTGCTTGTCACTCGCATTTTGGTGGAATCTTAGAGGAGAAAGACTCTTCCTTCCTGAGGAGAAAGATGTGCCACAGTAAGAATGGGTGAAATTATGAAAGGGGTAAAAAAAAAGACACCACACCTTGAAATGCCACGTGCGAATACTAAAAAAATCAAAGGGATCTCTAAGCCAAGTCGTGAATGTGGTGTTAGAGTAGCTGGAGGCTCGTGATGGTGGACCGGCAAGAGTCGGCCAAAATCGTGACTGTGTAGCTTAGAATGAGGTCTGTTAAAGTTAAGTGATAGCTGAAACATGGTCTGTTTCCTTCTCCTGGTGCAAAAAAAAAAAAAGAAAAAAACGAAAACAAAAAAAATTCTGTCTGCATTTTCTCCTACATCTGGTTGTTGCAACACTGAATCTGTAACCCTTGAAGGGCATTAAACAACTACACACCAGCAATCAGTATCATCATTTTCCTTGGCTGTATTATCAACATCTATATTATCCTTATTGTAAGAATTTCAAGTTTGCAAATCACCACTTGGTGTGTCAGGGTTTTGAAAAATTTCACTGAACTCTTCATGGGCACTATGCAAACAGACAACCTACAAACTTCCATGTAGTCAATGTTTATAATAGCCTTGTTCAGCCTCACTTCGATTATTGTAGTGAGGTGTGAGGAAACTGTAACAAAGGCCTTTCAGATATTTCGAGTTCGTCCACCACCAAATTTAACTTGTTTAATCGTTCGATTCAAATTCCACCATGACTAAGCGAGAATCATACAAGATTGTTGAAAAACGAGACCTAGCTAGCTTGCGAAAGCATGTGGTTCAAATCACGTGACTATGAACTGTCAATCATTTCTTACACTCCCCGCATCTGTTCACACTTAGTGAAACAGATGTACATGTAAAATAACAAAACAAATACAGCAAATGAAGCTCGCAAATTAAGGAGTTCTTAAAGACCACTTGTGGTCTCAGTTTCATTGTAACATACTGCAAAGTTCGAGAAAAAATTCAAATAGTCAAAGTTCTTATGGTCTCAGTCTCCTTAGAATTTCTCCATCAATCGCCGCCCTCCGTCGAGGTCTGCTGTCAACCGTTACTGTTCCTTGTTCAGACCGAACTGAACTCTCGGGCTGCGGCAATGGGTCAACGTTGGCCTTCACTTCGATGGGAATCAAATGCTTGACACTCCTCTTGAGTAAGTTTCCAGTATCTGCTACCCGCACAACTGCCGCTCTGATCTGGCCGTCACTTCCTGCTAGCAATTCCTTCACGATCGCTAATTTCCACAGTGCTCTCTTAGTCGAATCATTCTGAAGCAGTACTACGTCACCAACAGCAATTTCCGGATTCTCTCCCTTTCTCCTCGAATTCGTAGCGTGCGTTTCGCGTAAGTTGACCAAATACTCCTTTCTCCAGGCAGTTGTAAACTGATTCAGCAGGCGTTGCTGGTGCTGTGATCGTCTGCTACCCGCACAACTGCCGCTCTGATCTGGCCGTCACTTCCTGCTAGCAATTCCTTCACGATCGCTAATTTCCACAGTGCTCTCTTAGTCGAATCATTCTGAAGCAGTACTACGTCACCAACAGCAATTTCCGGATTCTCTCCCTTTCTCCTCGAATTCGAAGCGTGCGTTTCGCGTAAGTTGACCAAATACTCCTTTCTCCAGGTAGTTGTAAACTGATTCAGCAGGCGTTGCTGGTGCTGTGATCGTCGCGTCAGCGTGTCATGGGTGCTAACAATCTCAAAGTGGCTTGAATTGGGAGTGTTCTGCAAGCGTCGATCATTGATCAAGTGTGAAGGAGTTAGCGCAAAATTCACACCGTCCAAGTCGTCGTAAACGTATGCTAGAGGTCTAGCATTAACGACACATTCCACTTCCGTCAGTAGGGTACTGAGCTCTTCGAAACTCAGACAACTCCGTCCGATCACTTTCTTGAGCGGCCTTTTTACGGTTTGAACTAAGCGTTCCCAGAATCCGCCCCACCATGGAGCCTTTTCAACAATAAAATTCCACGTTACACCGTTGTTTGCCATGAAATGTAGAACTTCTTGGGCTCTTGCTATTTTCACAACTTCCTTTGAAGCAGACTTGAATGTCTTGGCATTGTCCGATAGTAATGTGGCTAGCAAACCTCTTCTACTAGTAAATCGGCGAAAAGCCAACAGAAAGGCTTCGGCCCTCAGTCGTCTTGTTAGCTCCAAGTGTAAGGCTCTAGTAGAGGCGCACGTAAACAGGCAAACGTATGCCCGAGCTTCATCCGTGTTTGTTCCACCTTTATCTGTCATGTATAAAGGACCTGCGAAGTCCACACCTGTGTGTGTGAAAGGTGGACAATCAGAAACTCGTTCTTCGGGTAAATCGGGTGTCTGTGGTAGTGGGAATGGCTGTCCCTGCCTCTTTCGGCACGTCACGCATCTTCTTAGGCACCTCTTGACAGCTCGTCTTCCTTGCAATATCCAAAACCGCTCTCTCACAGACGTCAACGTTGTGTTTACTCCGCTGTGCAGCATCTGCTGGTGATTGTCACCGACAATCAAATCCACCACGTGATGCTTCGAAGGCAACAACATTGGAGTTTTGGCTTCTTGATTGCGTGAACTGTTCTGAATTCTACCCTTGCATCGCACGATACCTCTCTCATCTATGTAGAGGTCAAACTGTCGCACAAGAATTGGAGCAGGCGTTTTTCCTGTCGACATCAAATGGTACACTTCCTCTGGAAATGATTGGTTCTGTATGGACTTAATCCACAGTTCTTCGGCAGATCGGATTTCTTCTGCGTTTAATTCGAGACCACTCTTCTCCTTTGATCTCCTCTCAAATCCAAGGACGTAAGCAGTGACCCGCAACAATTTTGTCAAGCTACTGTAGCGGTTAGCATCAATGATTTGATGTAAGCCAGTCTGTCGCACTTGTTTACCACTGACCAAAACATGTGTAATAGTTGCAGGATTCTTCACGATCTCTTTCATGGCATTTTCGTTCTCGGAGTGGGCGTTGTCCTCACGTGGCCATTCTTCTTCAACGTTGTACAGAAATTCTGGACCCTTCCACCACCATTTGTGCTCGGTAACCAGTTCGCTCGCTGTCAATCCACGCGAAGGGATATCGGCTGGATTCTGTTCGCCGGGACAGAAATTCCAAGACGCTGGATTGGTGCTCTCACGGATCTCTTGCACCCTGCTCATGACATACTGCTTCCATGGCCTTGTATTCCTGATCCAGCATAAGACTGTCATGGAGTCGACCCAGTACACAGTTTCTAACTTCTGGGGCAAGGCGTTCTGCACAGTTTTAGCCAGTTGCGCCAGAATCGTAGCGCCGAGTAACTCAAGCCTGGGGATGCTCTGTTTCTTTAACGGTGCAATCTTGGTCTTCGATGCGATTAAATTGACTTCCACATGTCCATCCTCGTAAAGCAAGCGAAGATAAATGACCGCTGTGTACGCTCTTTCAGATGCATCGCTGAAATAGTGAAGTTGCGCTGATTTCAGCAAACTTGCTGAATGGCTGTCGAAGTAACATCTAGGTATGCGAACACTGTTCAGTGCTTGAAGTTCGACAATGAGTGAATTCCACTTCTTCAAGTGTTCGTGACTCAACTGTTCATCCCAATCGGTGCGCTCATTACAAAGTACTTGAAATAAGACCTTCCACTGTATAGTAAATGGGCTCAACAGTCCAAGCGGATCAAATATTTTAGCCGAGATCTTCAGCAACGATCGCCTTGTAGTCGGAAGCAGCTTAGCTTGTTCTGAAAGATCAGACAAGTCAAACGTGAACTCATCGGTTGCAATATTCCAAATCGAGCCCAACACCTTGACAATATTGCTGTCAGCGGTCTTGTCGTCATTGACTGGTGGTCCTGTTGTGGCCTTTGCGTAGGATTCATCTTCTTCGGTGACGGACTTTACGACTTCGGATACAGATGGGGGCGTCACTCCCTCGGTTGATCGTTTGATTGCCTCTCGTACAACGGTCGAGTTAGTGTTCCATTTTCGCAAATTGAATCCACCTCGCTGCATAATTGATTTGGACTTCGAGTACAAATCCAACACCTCATCGTTGTTCGCTTCTCCGGTAACGAGACCATCCACATACAGGGAATTCTTTAACCGCTCGATCAATTCCACGTTGAACTCCTCTGATAGTTGCGCATGTAAATGGTGTCGAATCGTCGATCCTAAAATGGCTGTCGATGGTCTCAGTCCAAACACCAGTCTCGTAAACCTTAAATGTTCAATTTCGGAATTCAGGTCGCCAGGATCCTTAAACCACAAGAATCTCAGCATGTCCTTGTCTGTTTCGCTAATTCCAACCATCAGAAAAGCCTTCTCGATATCGGCTGTCAGACCAATTTTGTGCCAGCGAAATTTAACAAGAGTGTCAAACAACTGAGGTGTATAATTAGGACCAGTTTGCAGACAATCGTTCAAGGAGTGATTGCGTCCAGGTGGGTTAGCTGATCCGTCGTACATGATTCTCAACTTAGTCGTTTCTCGATTTCTTCGGATCACACCATGGTGCGGTAAATAATGCACAGTTTCGCTTTCGTTGACTTCGCCTTGTTCTGCGGGGACCTTTTCCACAATTCCCTGGCTAATTTGATCTTCATTGATTCGATGGTATTCCTGAATTAACTCTGGGTCCTTCAACAATCTTCGTTGCAGAGATTTGAGACGGTTTACACACAGTTCGTAATCACTCGATATGACAGGACGATTATCCTTCCACGGGAGTTCCACTTCGTAACGTTCACCATTAAATCGCACATTGTCGTTGAAACAATCGGTTGACTGCTCGCATTCCAATTCTCCCTTTATTCCGATAGATTCAGTTTCCCAAAACTGCTTCAAAGTGTCAACGAGGGGGTCTTGGGTGTGGTCGAACAAACCATTGCTGTTGCCCGATATGATCAGGTTTGTTACAGTTGTTTCAGAACTAGTAGCGAACTCCGTTGGTCCTGAGAGCAGCCATCCGAATTTACTATTGATTGCAGTAGGACCAAAGTCTCCGCGCACGATTTCATTGGTTACGAAGTCCCAGTAATATTCAGATCCAATAAGGACATCAATCGAATCTCGAGAATCGGAGCAGTCCGCTAATTGCAATCCCTGCAAATGTGGGTAGCTGCTTGCGTCTACTCTTGTCGGGAGCGGAGAACAAATAGCAGGAAATCTAAGGACCGAAACCTTCACAGTCTCGTCGTTGCAGCTCTCAAGATGCAAAGTTACAACATCGCATTTTTGTTTTCAAAAGTTCCTTTCTCCAAATGTGTTGAGGTGGAGGGTTTCCGTCTTTGTGGGTTTCAGGCTAAGTCTAGACTTAAGACTATCCGTTACATATGAACGTTGGCTTCCACAGTCGAACAATATTTTCACCCTTGTGGATTTCGACCCATCTTGATTTGTTGCGAGTGCAGTTGCGGTTTGCAATAAAACGTGTCCCTTCGTTCCAGAACTGGCGGTTGTTGTGATTCTCTGAGGTTGTGTGTTCGCTGCGTGACCATCCATTGCTTGTCCATCCACTGCGTCACCATCCATTGTGTGACTGTTTGTTACGTGACTCACGAGAGTCTGCGTGTTCTGCGAATACTCGCTTGGGGTAGATGACTCTCTCGGTGAATTCGTGTGGCGACACAGGGACTGATGATGTTTTTCCGTGGCAACGCCGACAGTCCAAACTACACGAACTGCTTTGATGACCGAATCGCAAGCAAACAAAACATCTTCGATCTCTTCGGAGGATTTCCAAACGAGCTTGCAGGTCGGTAACACGATCACAAGAAGCTGAATAATGACCGCCACGACAATAAGCACATTTAATTTGGGTTCCAGCTGGCGAGGGTCGCTTGCCTTCTTTAACTTTAGCGATAAGAGCTGCAGCAGACGGTGCTCTCATCTGATTGTATGTTTGTTTAGGTTTGTGAGCGTTCACCTTTACACCTTCGCTAATCTCTCGTGCTTCAACTTCCTGTCGAATCACATTCAATATGTCAGACATCTGTCAGACCTCTTGAGCCGTGTTTCTTGCGACTTGAATTCGTACTTCTTGCGGTAATTTGGACATAGTCACAGGAATTAACAAGCTTCCATACTGGTTAGAACTGACACCAAGGGACTCCAGACCGCGCACGTTTACACTAATCTTGTCAAACACGAATCGGAGCTGTGAAGCCTTGTCGCTAGTACACGCAGGAATTTTCAGCAACTCATCCATATGCGTTGAAATTATGTTCTGGGGCCTTCCAAAACGATTCTGCAAAATTTCAATAGCCGATTGATAATTCGCGTCTGTTCGAGTCAATCCTTGTATAGCGCGGGCTGCTTGGCCTTCCAACAACGAATGCAACTGATTGAATTTATCTATCGGGCTTAGATGAGGATTTACGTGAATGAAACTATTGAAGCTATCCCAGAACGTCTGCCATTGAGTAATTTCACCTCTAAACTTCGGTAGAATGAGCTTAGGTAACTTTGCCTTTGGATTAGCTATCGAGCTAAAGTTAGTTTGTTGAACCATACCTGCATGATCAGTGCTCCCCGATGATTGTGTGTTTCCAGAGTGTAGTGTGTTCGCATTCGAGCTCCCCGACGATTGCGTGTTTCCAGCGTGTACTGTGTTAGTGTTCGAGCTCCCCGGCACATGAATTGGGGGACTTCCAGAATCCAAATTTAACGTTACATTTGCGTGTTGATCTCCAGAAATAGGAGGCGATTCAAGGGACACCAAGGACCCATTAATTCCACCATTTTCCTTGTTGTCGGACTTGTCGGGGACCGTCTCGACAGCGGCTAACGCATCCATGATCCTTCGTCGTGTTTCCAACGCTCTTTCGTTAATTTCGTACGATTCTTCTATTTCGAGTTCGATGTCTTCGACCTTACACTTATCGATAATCGCTTCGTCG